>JAIUZE010067120.1:0-12646 GCA_022085475.1 Heliosperma pusillum
TAGCTATAACTTTCATGTTAACTTCCAAAGTTATTCCTGAAGTTGTTATAACTTTGTCTCACAGACTTTATCAAAGTTATGCCTAACTTTGATCTTTCTTCTCATAATTGTTGCTAGCTATAATAAGACTAAAGCACACAATTACACGCATATGATATATCGAGTAAAACATATTATCACGTAAACATATGTCATTATCAAAACTATCAAATTGGTCCAACAAATTCCCCCTTTTTGATGATGACAAGTCTCATATGATTTCCTCAAGATGTCTTCTTAACAATGTGACTAAGTAATAGTTCCCCCTCAACAAAGCACTCCAAAGTTATAGCAACTTTGATCGCAAGAACAAAACAACTTAGCGAAAGTTATAGCTTGAGAGAATTTAAGAGATAACGAGTCTTGACAAGGAGCAAGCTTAAGCAAAGACTCAAATCATATCATTTCTTCCCCCTCTTGGCATCATTGAAAAGACAAGAACAAAGACATGAAACGACTAGAATAACACATGTCAAGGCAAGAAATAGATATGCAAAATACGCAATATAAGACGATATATATCAAGCAAAATTAAAATGCAAATGTTAATTAAAACTACAAACCACAAAAGATATTGTTAAGTGCCATTGGGCCGAATAGAACAATGTCAAAATAAGCCAAAATGGGCCGAATAGGATTAGTAGTTTTAAGAGTAAAACAACCAAGGATAGAAAAGAAAGGCATTTTGGGTAAGTGGATGAGGCTAGGGTGCTTTATAACCGGGCCTAGTGCGGTACTCAAGAGTGGAAAGACGATCAAGGCAAGAAGACACATGAGTAGCTTGAGCGATGAGGCAAACGTCAAAGTTCCGAACTTTCAACGAAAGAGCCTCCATCGCATTGTATATAGTACACATCCCCTCACGCATCTCCGTTCCGCTCTTAACCAAAGACCCGCCTTGGCTCACCAAGAATGTCATCCTATCCCGTTGCCTATACACTTCTTGTTGACAATCAACAATGTTACGCTCTAATTTGGCAAGGCAAGCATCCACACCATTCATCCACTTCCTCATCTCATGACTCACACCCGACCCACCTTGGTCACGGGTTGAGTTTGAAGAGCCCATTGCTACGGCTTGAACAACCGTATCCAATACCGTCTCAATTTTCTTATCCTGCGCATCCAAGCGCTCCATGATACTACCAATGAACATATCCAATTTTGACTCAATCCCGGAAAAATCAGTCCCTCCCGACTGCAAACCAACCGAACCTCCCTTGACTAAAAACAACAACTCCGGACCATTAGCATCGAGCTTCATAAACTTCAAGAACGTATCACACATTTCATCTTTTACGGCGACCTCATAATTTTGCACATTAACAACTCCCTTCGACTCGAAGAGCCGTGACAACCACATGCCATACGGCAAATCAAGAGTAGAGTAAATTTTGTCTTCGGTCACCGAGAAAGCGGTTTGTGAAATACGAGAAAAAACAAGAGAAGGTAAATTAACCCGGTTTCCCTCCAACCAATGCTTAACGACCAACATCTCATAGCATGCAATTTTATCACGTCCGCCCCGTCGCGGAATCACGGTATTCCATAAAAAATTCAACAGAAATTTCAGTTTAGGAGACACACTACCCGCCAACACGCAACTCGACAACGACACCCCAACATCAAAATACTTCTTAACTTCCAACTTAGCAATGTCCGTCAGTTCCTCCCATGACGTACTCGGATTGATTTTGATTCCATCATCAGGAACCAAAAACAGAGTACAAAAGTCCGTCACGGAAATCGAGACTGAACGGCCATTAATGACGGCATGCAACACTCCATCAGTAAAAGAAACGGAAGAAAAGAACTGTATTACCTCAACTGGATAAACAGGACCCGAAAACTGAGCCACAGTTTCCCATTCTTGGAAATTCAGAAAATCAGAAAAGAATCCCAAAGCCCTATACTTGTCACACCAAGCCTTCGGATAATACCGACCACCGTGTATTCCATATTGAGCAACCCGGTTTACAAGTTTTCTTTCGTCTTTTGTAAGACGGAGTTTATCAATCCCCGAAGATGTTTCTTGAGGCGAAAAATCACGTAATGTGACTCGTGGTGCCTCGGGAACCGCGTCCGTGGTGTCGTTTGTAGCTTCTGCTTGGAGTCTACCTTTGCCTTTATTTAACCGTCTTCGTTTCGTACCCTCAAGACCCGCACCGGACTCGGTTTGGTTTGGGTTGGGTGAAGTTTGTGTGGGAGTAGAAGAGGTATTTTTGGGCATACTAGGCTTGGGAGTTTTTGGATTTGGGTTCTTGGATAATTTTGATCTAGTGGAAGCCATTGTTGAAGGTTGAAGGTTTGGGTGATTGTGTGTGGGAGCCGTGAGGTTGAAGAAGAGGGTAGTAAAAATTGGTTGTGTATTGAAGTGGTAAAAGTAATAGGTGGAAGATGGTAATTATGATTGTGTAAGAGGTAGGGTAGCTTTTGTACTTGGGCACATGGTGTGCCGGCCCCAATTGAGTTATTTCCCTTTTTTTTTCTTTTTTTTTATTTGAATTTGGGTAGGAAAATAATCTTGGGTGGTTATTTTTGTTGGGATATGGTAAGGATAGAATTTGGTAAATAAAAAGATATGGAAAGGTTATATTTGTTTGAGAATTTCGGCTAGTATAGGACACATGGGTAGAATTTGGCTCAATTTTTGGAAAGTGAATAAGATAGATATTTGGCAAGTATGTGGTTCATAATTCAATTTCCATAAGACACTAAATATGCAAGATACTCACGTAAAATATATTATATTAAACACAAATATACTAGCAATGAAATATGCGGACACAGTCATATAATCTCGTCTTAATCTAGCCAATCACGCAGGTTCACAAAATAAATAAGATGAGTTTAATTGCTACCGATTAAACCAATTTCCAACCGCAAAATCTCAAAACGTCTTCTCGCTAACGCCTTTGTTAAAATGTCGGCCCATTGAACGTCAGTACTACAAAATTCGAGTTTAATGTTGCCCTTTTCTACATGGTCACGCAAAAAATGATGTCTAATGTCTATATGCTTAGTACGAGAATGCTGAGCTGGGTTCTTAGAAATAACAATAGCACTCGTATTATCACAGAAAACAGGCATACAACCAACATTAACACCATAATCACATCGTTGTTGCTTTAACCAAAGTAGTTGAGAACATACCAGTCCTGCAGCGATATATTCGGCTTCTGCAGTAGACAATGCAACCGAATTTTGCTTCTTTGAGCCCCACGTTATTATGCAAGGTCCAACAAACGTAGCAAATCCAGAGGTACTTTTTCTATCTAGAGAATATCCTGCATAATCTGCATCTGAATATCCTACTAGATCGAAATTACACTCAAGTGGATACCACAAATATAGATTAGATGTACCAATTAAATATCGCAAGATACGTTTAACTGCAATCATATGTGATTCCTTAGGACATGATTGAAATCTAGCGCAGACACATACACTGAACATAATGTCAGGTCTACTTGCAGTTAAATATAATAAAGAACCAATCATACCTCGATATGTAGTCTCATCTACGGACTTACCATTTTCGTCTAATGTCAACTTTTTGTCAGTTACCATAGGCGTGTCCATTGGATGAGCGTTCTCCATACCAAATTTTCTGATTAGCTCCTTGACATATTTTTGTTGATGAATCTTTATCCCTTCTTTGGTTTGTTGAATTTGCAATCCTAGGAAGAATTTTAATTCTCCCATCATGCTCATTTCAAGTTCTGAGGTCATAAGATCTGAAAAATACTTGCACAATTTATTGTTAGTAGAACCAAAAATAATATCGTCTACATAAATTTGAGCAACAAGTAAATCAGAACCCTCGGATTTTAGAAATAGGGTTTTGTCGACAGATCCTCTTTTAAAATTGTTTTGTAATAAAATTTTTGATAATATGTCGTACCAAGCCCTAGGCGCTTGTTTCAAACCATATAAAGCTTTATCGAGTTTAAAAACATGGTTTTGAAACTTGCTATTCAGAAATCCAGGAGGTTGTTCAACAAAAACCTCTTCTTCCAAATAACCATTAAGAAATGCAGTCTTAACGTCCATTTGGAACAGTTTCATTCCTTTATGAGCTGCGAAGGCGATGAGCAAGCGAATAGCTTCAAGTCTTGCTACTGGAGCGAATGTCTCGTCATAATCAATCCCTTCTTGTTGATTATAACCTTGTACAACCAATCGAGCCTTGTAACGAACTATTACTCCTGCGTCGTCCAATTTATTTCTGAATACCCATCGAGTACCAATCACAGTTCGATTAGGAGGTCGTGGCACAAGGTGCCAAACCTTATTGCGTTCGAACTGTTGAAGCTCCTCTTGCATAGCCACAATCCAGTCGGATTCTGCAAGAGCTTCCTTGATGTTGGTAGGCTCTATGGTAGACAGAAATGAGTAGAATGAACAGAAGTTATTCAAAGTTCGTCTTGTTTGAACTCCCTTATTCAAACTTCCTAGGATACTATCCATAGGATGAGAACTCATATATTTCCATTTCTTAGAGTTTCTAGGCTCATCATCATCTGATGAACTATCACTTTCCTCAAATGATTCAGAATCAAGGTTGGTTCCCCCTGAGTTGGACTCTGGGGTTATAACTGAAGTTGGTACAACTTCAGTTACACCATCTTGGTTCTGGTTCAAAGTTATAGCATCATCAGCTATAACTTCAGTTACCTTTTCCTTGTTTTGAGAAGAGACATTCGTATCATCAACAATTGTCTCAGTTCTCTGTTCAATGTCATTTGCGGATTTATCAAGTTCATCATTGATTACTTCAATAACTTCTTCATTATTTTCTGGCACGTCATCTCTGGAGAGGCGAAAGTCTGGATCATTCATGTCCTCTTCTTCATTCTGTTCAACTTGTTCAAGCACATTATCTTCATCAAATACAACATGAACACTTTCTTCTATGCACAACGTTCTTTTGTTAAAAACTTTAAAAGCTTTACTATGATTAGAATAGCCAACAAACACAGCTTCGTAACTTCGTGGATCAAATTTGCTCAAATTACTTTTTCCATTATTATGGACAAAACATTTACTCCCGAAGCAACGAAGGTGAGCTATATTGGGTTTTCTCCCTCTTAAAAGTTCATAGGGAGTCTTTTTGAGAATAGGTCTAATCATAGCTCTATTGTGCACATAGCATGCAGTACTTATGGCTTCTGCCCAAAAGCTCTTAGAAAGGCCACTACACAAAAGCATAGTGCGGGCCATGTCCTCTAATGTTCTATTCATACGTTCCACAACACCATTTTGTTGTGGGGTTCGTGGTGCAGAAAAGTTATGTCCTACACCATTCTCCCTACAATATTCTATAAAAGCTTGATTATCAAATTCGGTGCCATGATCCGTACGAATGGAAACTAACTTTTTATCATATTTGTTTTGGGCGAGCTTCATTAGTACTACAAACTCATCGAAAGTTTCATCTTTAGTAAATAGGAAGATAGGCCATACATACCTGGAGTAGTCGTCGACTAGGACGAATACGTACCTTGATCCACCGCGGCTTCTAACTTTCATAGGTCCACACAAATCCATGTGTACCAACTCAAGTGGACGCTCTGTACTTACTACTCGTTTCGGTTTGAATGAAGATCTAACTTGTTTACAACGGGCACATTAGTCACACATCTTTTCTTGTTCGAATTTGATTGAGGGTAGACCCTCAACTAAATCCCAAGACTTGAGTTTCTTTAAAATCGTTGGACTGATGTGTGCAAACCTCTTGTGCCACAAGCAGGAATCATCCACAGTGACTTTCATGCACGTAAAGGAACTTGTAGTGACTTTGTTTAAATCAATCATATACACGTTCCGTTTACGTAAGCCTTCTAAGATAACAGTACTAGTACCTTCAATTATGATGCGACAAACATTTGAATGAAAAATGACTTTATTTCCTTTGTCACATAATTGAGAGATACTTAGTAAGTTATGCTTAAGGCCATCTACCAGATATACATTATTAATAGCATGTGAAGAAGATATACCAATCTTACCTACACCGATTATGTTGTCCTTCTTGTTGTCTCCAAAGGTGACCTTGCCACCGTTGAAGGGTT
Source organism: Heliosperma pusillum (assembly GCA_022085475.1). Taxonomy (NCBI): domain Eukaryota; kingdom Viridiplantae; phylum Streptophyta; class Magnoliopsida; order Caryophyllales; family Caryophyllaceae; genus Heliosperma; species Heliosperma pusillum. The sequence goes on from JAIUZE010067120.1 coordinate 6,114, forward strand.
CTAGTGAAAGAAAAAGATTCTTGTTTCCAGTCATGTGTCTCGAACATCCACTGTCGAGATACCATAGATTATTTTCTTTCACTATTACCTGCAAGAGAATCAAATACATCTTTTAGGTACCCACGCTAAGTTGGGTCCTTTTTGGTTAGTGACTCTATGTATTTGATCCTTCCTAACCCATACCTGTTTGACAACTCTTTTCTTCTTAGGATAGGGTTTGCTAGGTTTATTATATTGTTTGTTATTGTTGTGACGCACATTAGGTTTAAACGACTGCTTCTGATTCACATTAGGTTTAGATTTTGAAGGTACAGATGTGTAATCGAAAGCCATGTCATAAAACCATCTAAACTCATTATTTCTAACCTCATCACGTTGAGCTTCAGATTCGGACTCACTAGACACGTCATGCTCTTTCACAAAATCAGTTTGACTTTTGTTGTCGTTAACATATTTAATACAATTATCTTTAACATGACCGTTGTGACCACAATAATTGCAAATCAGATATTCTAAAAGATTGACGTACTTCCTTCTTCTAAAGTCACGGTCAGAAGGAGTGGATTTGCACTTATCATGGTCTCTACGACTATAGCATTCATGACCTAGACCCATCTTTATGTTATTATTAGACTGTTCGGTAGGGAAGTCTAAGACCTTCTGACTTCCTTCCCACTTATCATGAACTTTTCGTGCATGTACGAGCAATTCCTTCAAAGACTTAATTTCTTTTTCACACGACGAATGATCTACATTCGAGTCTTTGGAGGGATTGTTCTTTTTGAAATTTTCACGAAAAATCATTGAAACGTTTGTTCAAGATAAGTTTCTCCTCATTGTGTTGACTTTTGGCTTGGGAGAATTCAGCCTTCAAATCTTTCAATTGCTGAGAAAGAAAAGAGTTTACTGTCTCATGATCAAGAATAACAACTTCCTTTGCCTTAGCTTGAGATTGTAAAAGCTCATTGACTTTCTTCAATTCTAAAGTTATAGCTTCATTAGCTATAACTTTGGCGTGAAGGTGCTTAATGTTGAGCTTCAACTCTGAGATTATAGCTTCATTAGCTATAACTTTAGACTCAAGAGCTTCTTTCTCAACATTTGTCTTGTCTGAAGTTATAGCTGAAGTTGCCCTAACTTTAGACTTGAGCTTTTTAGCTTTGGCCTTAAGAAGTTGGTTTTCCTCAGCAATGTCAAGAATTTGTTCTTTAAGATCTTTCAATTCTAGACTCTGCTCATGACAATGATCTAAGGCTTCTTCAAAATACTTAATTAAAGACTTCTTAGATAAATTCGTAACTTGCTTTTTAAGTTCAAGATGACTAACCTCTTCATCATCTTCTGAATCTGGTTCTGAATCTGAGTTGCCAACAAGACACATATCGGATTCGCTTTCATTGTCACTATCTGAAATTAGGTCAAGACTAACGTTGCTTAGACACAAGTTGGCGACTTCTTCTTCCTCTGACTCGTCGTCCTCTGTGTCGAGATCTCCCCAGCAATAAGCCATCATCACTTGCTTGAATTCCTTCTTGGTTTTGTCTCGTTGATTTTTGTCTTTGATTTTCTTCCATGTGGGGCAATCTTTGATCATGTGATCATTGTCCCCACATTTGAAGCAACCACGACTAGAAAGAGACCCTTTTGACTCAATTGGCTTCTTGTAAGATTTGTTGGTGTTGTTGTTAAACGTTTTCCCTTGTGGTTTATTAAAGAACTTTTTCTTAAAACGTCTAGCAAATAACACTGTTTCATCTTTAAGATCCGAATCTTGTCTTTCACTGGATTCGGCCTGTAAAGCCACCTTCTTGTTATTACTATCATTTGCCGCATCTTCATCAAGAGTAATCTCATGGGCCATAAGGGTTCCAAGTAGCTCTTGATAAGATAGGTCAGATAGGTCTTTACATTCCTCAATTACCGTCACCTTAGGTCTCCATCGTGTAGATAGACTTCTAAGGATCTTTCTGGCAATTTCCTCGGAGTCAAAAGTTTTTCCAAGATTTTTCAATTCATTAATGATACTGGAGAAGCGAGTAGACATGCTGTCACGCGATTCATTTTGTTCCATGGAGAACAGTTCGTATTTTCGCATGAGTAGTGCAATACGTTGCTTTTTGACAACAGTTGTCCCCTCATAAGCTAACTCAAGACCATTCCATATTTCCTTGGCAGTAGAACTAGATGAGAAACGATCAAATTCAGTATGGGTCATGTCGTTTTGCAACAGACTGATAGCCTTTGAATTTTTCTCAGCTTTCTTATAATCTGCCTCAACATAGTCATCTTCTTTCTTTTCGATGGAAGTGCCAGTAGCCGTTCCAAGCATGATCTTATTAGCGACCATTCTTAATGAGTTAGCCAACACTCCCAATCGTTGACCCTTTATGAAATGGGTCATCATATTTTGCCATAAACTTTAGGTCTTCCATCGCATACGGGACATTCGATGTTGGATCCTTTAAAATACACATTAAATGCAGCGGAAAATAAATAAAAATAAAAAATAAAGGATCAGGACTCCGTGCTGTAAGGCAATCAAGAGCACGAGGTTGCTACCAATTGTTAGAGTCTATTGAACGAATACGAAAGAGGGGGGGTGAATTGAGTATTAAAAACTAGCCCCACTTTTTCAATTTATATGATATGGAATTAATTATTTTATTTCATGAATTAAAATCAACTAATTAATTAATCAAAGTAAGCGCAAGTAACGAAATAACAAAAAGTAAAGAGAGTAGAGAGAGGCACACGGATTTTTGAAGTGGTTCAGTTTCACACGTTGAAACCTACGTCCACTATTCTCGATTAATAATTTTTAGTACCTTTCTACGGATTACAAAAATTACCAACCCACTCGTATAATCAACACTATGATTATAACTCAAGGGGAGTATCGCTAAATACTCTATACTATCTTACGCTAATAAGAAAGTACAATATAACTCACACAAATTCCCGTTAAAGAATTGTAAGCTTATAATGATGTACTATTATCCAATAACGTATTTCACTCAAGCGATTGATAATAATTGATGCACGACTCTTTTAAAAACAAACTCTAAAAATAATAAATATTTGCTCAAAGGTTTGCTTTAAAACGATTTTGGAAAATTAACACAAGTAAAATAAATAGCCGTGTGATGTATTGTGTTTCGTGTGTATGTCGTGTAGATTGCAATTTGTATGTGAATGAGTATTTATAGTAGAAGAATCATAGTAGATCTAAAACCCTAGTATAATATTTAATAAAGATATTTATCTTACCATAAAATAATATTTGCTTATCTTTTAGAAATATCTTTATCTCAAAATATTATTTGGTTTATCTTATAGAAATATATTTATCTTAATATCTCAAAATATTGTTGTAAAGATATAGTAGAATCCTAGATTAGGTAAACCAAGGAAACAACCTATGGATGCCGGATTCCTAGCTCACGAAACCCTAGGAGCACGAATCCCTAGGTGGCACAAACTAGGTTTTCACGAAACCCTAGATGGCTCAACCACTAGGTGGGCTAATTAGGTTAACAACAAATTGAGATAGAATATATTAGAAACCCTAGGTAGCATGATAACCCATAAGTTGTATTACTAACCAATAGAATCTCATAAATATATTCTCTATTAAAATAATTGATAAATATAAAAATACTCTTTCACTTTTGAAAACATTTCAAAACATTTGATTTCCAAAATCATGCATCAATATTTTATCATCCAAAGTCATAGACTAAAGCTATAACTTTGAACATAAACTCTCTCGAATGGAATAGTTACCGAATGACGACCTATACTATCTAATCTTCACAAAGATCTTCAGTATACGAATCATCTCTTCATCTTGATCACAAAGACCCTCCATCTCGAGTCTTGTGTAGATTTATGTAGATCTTGTTTGAAGCGATTTTCCTTAACGTTATGCCTGGTTAGCTATAACTTCCAAGTTCACTTCCAAAGTTATTCCTGAAGTTGGTATAACTTTGTCTCACAAACTTTATCAAAGTTATGCCTAACTTTGATCTTTCTTCTCATAATTGTTGCTAGCTATAATAAGACTAAAGCACACAATTACACGCACATGATATATCGAGTAAAACATATTATCACGTAAACATATGTCATTATCAAAACTATCAAATTGGTCCAACCCTAGGCAAGTTAAGTCCGATGATAAGCTCGCCGCTCTTTCTACTATGCTTTTGGAGACACATGCGCTTGTTTGGTCTTTGAAACGTAAGTGAGATGAATTTGCTAAAGCAGGAGAACCTAGGGAGGAGGATCATTCCTTCAAGAGCGATGGTACCTAAGATCCTTTTGGCCTTTGAGGTACTTTGGTATATTTTCTTTCCCTTTTCCATGTCTTACTTTTTGTTGTTCCTCACATTAAGGGCAATGTGAAGATCAAGCGTGGGGGAGGGAATTCCATGTTGTATATATCTTATTTGCATTAAAAAAAAAGACAAAGGAAAAAAAAAAAGATCCCGGCTAGGTGAAAACCCGCAAGGGCGGGCGCCTAGGAAAGATTGGGTAAATGGCCGAGGACGGAGTAAAATTCCGAAAGGGCACTATGGGTAAAATGAAGAATTGAGATGCATGCCATGAGAGTAGTGTAAGGAATAAAGCTAGATCGAAAACCTGCAAGGGCGGGCGATCTTGGCAAAAAGAGGGATTAGAAATTTAAAAAAAAAGTTACTTGGTTACTTGTTCTACTTTGAATATGGCGACATAAGAAGGTTCGAAGGGTGATTTGGGGTGAAAAGGGGGGTATGGGAGGTGATTGGTAATATACTTTGACATATACTACATTGTGCTTTTATTTTTATATGTTACATGTAGTTTGTGGTTGGAGTTAGTTGATGAAAGGGAGTATTTTGTGTTGTGGTTACTATCTTGTGAAGTTGTGTGTATCATTGTGGTGACCATATGTTTTTTTAAGGAAGATATAAGGAGGAAAAGTGAAAGTTTGAGTGTTGAAATTTGGAAGTATGCTTCATGAATGGGTGATTAGTTGTTTGGTGATGTATTTGGAGTTGAAGCTGAAAGTCCTAGACCTTTAATTAGACTCCTCTAATTAGTTCATTAAATTACATTAAGTTAATGATTTAGGATCTAGTTATCATGCATGCAAATATAAAAGCATAAAAGAAAAGATAAGACCAAAACATTCTTACATTGGGATTTTCGGTTCAATAGGGGCACAATAAGAACTCCTTCTTATTGTTCTTGAGCATGAAATTAGGTGGATGATCCTCCAAAAATAACCACCAAAGTAGAAGGTCTCCTTCTTGTTGCACCCAAGATTAAACCCAAATAATCTTACCTTATTATTAACTAGATAATAAGTAAGATAAAAACTACTAATATTATTGTATTACTACATTAGTAATATGTAGAGAATATTAGTATATATGAGAGTTTAGAGAGAAGTTGAGTTTAGAAAGAGAAGTGAGAATAAGCATAATGAATTGAAGTCATAATAAAATTGAACAACAATTGTTCAATATGAAGGCCTCTTTGGCCGGTCACTTTGAGCCATATATGGCTCTTATATTGCTTCTTTTACTCACATGCAAAAGACTTTGAGTGTTGGTAGTAATTGTCATGATGATTGTGTCATACCAGTTCATTATCATGTGATGGAGTGTAGAATTGGTAGAGTAAAGTCACTAATGATTTTACCTACTCAAAACCGGTCCTCTTGTGTCCACAATGGACCATTTTGATTTTTGATATTTGTCTCACAAATACTTATTAATCATATGCTTAATTATCTTGTATAATTAAGTGTTAATATCATATAACAATTATATGACTCAAATTAATAAGTAATATATATACTTAACTTTTAAGTGATATTTTACCATTATATCAATATATAATGGGTCCCACAATGTCTAGTTAATTTATTTTACAACTCCTTGTAAATATAATTAACTAATTACCTCTACCTCAAAATATATGCATAACCTCAACTAATTTAATGAATTAACGATTAATCATTAAACTAAATCTTATTTAATCGTATTAAAATAAGACGTAAAATTTATTCAGTCAGTTATCGTATAATTGACTAATAAACTTAAGTGGAATGAGTTCGCAACTCAATTTCCAATAAATAACTCTCGTAACTAAACGTACATATCAAATATATGTAATGCTCTAATTAAACTGTATCGTATACAAATAATTAGTATTCTATTTGGGTCTCATCCTATAGGTGTGACATAAAGGGATCAGTTGATCACCGCCGTCATACGACAATAACGTCAAACTCTAGTCAGCCGAGCGTTACCGATTTACGTTAATCAACTGACGTGGAGTATCAAAATATACTAATCATGCCACGTATATTCAAAATGAGATTTATTATATAAATGCACTATTGTGGAGGACACTTACTCCAACAATCTCCCACTTGTCCGATACAAGTTGTGCATGTAGCAACACTATTGTGGAGGACTCCTCCTCCTACAATATCTCCCACTTGTCTCGACAAGTTGTGTGCTACTGATTCTCTTGTCTCTTTT
>JAIUZE010067121.1:0-21401 GCA_022085475.1 Heliosperma pusillum
CCGTTTTAGATAGTTTATTGTATTGTTATCTAGTTAGTTTACTTTATCATCTTTCTATTTCCGTTCTTAGATAGTTTACTTTATTATTATTATCTAGTATATTAATCTAGTTATATAGTCTTTCAATATTGTCATTTAAATATCGCTTTAGTTAGATTTTAAATACCGTCACTTGGATCAGAATACTTCCCCGATCGGGTACGTGACAATCCGATCGGGTAAGTCTTCTGTTTTGAGTTTTACTTTTTGCAATTTACATATTTGTCATTTACATATCGTCATTTGCATACTTGTCATTTTATTTTATGTTAATAGTTTAGACCACCACCCCTAATGACTCGAACTTAAATGAAAATCATTCCATAACAATTCATAGTTAACACGTACTCCCTGAGGATCGACACCCTACTTCTCTAATTACATTCCTTATGTTGTTAGCCTAAGTGCGGGTAATTATTTTTGTATCGGGACCGCGACAAACCCGATCATTGAAGGATTAAAAAAAGAAACAAAAACCGTAAAAAAAATGAGAGATTTACCTATCGACGAACTTGTTGATGTTGCTGCTATTTTTGCATCGTTGTCGGTCGTCCGTCGGCGGCAGCCGTCGTCATGTTAGATTAGAGGTAGGTGAGTAGTTGGGGATTTAGGGTTAGAGTTGTGAGAGTGGACTTGTGTAGTTGTGTTTGTGAATTGTGTGGATGCGTTTGTTTGATAGATTTAGGGTTTTGTTTTTTAACTATACGGGTCTACGGGTCGGGTCCGTGTCCTACAAAACAAACCCGGACCCGGACTCGAAAATATTATCCAAGACCCATACCCGACTCTTACACGTTCGGGTCTTGAAAATTAAGACCCATACCGACCCATTAGGGTCTGACCCGGCGGGTTTGGGTCGGCTCTTGGACCCATTGCCATCCCTAGTGGTGATGCCGTTTTATTTGACTAATGCACCCGCGGTGTTCATTGATCTTATGAACCGGATCTTCAGTACTTATCTGGACACGTTCGTGGTGGTGTTTATCGCGATATCTTGGTCTATTCTAAGACTAAGGAGGAGCATGTAGAGCACCTGAGGATGGTATTGCAGACTTTGAGGGACAATCAGATATATGCTAAGTTGTCTAAGTGCGAGTTTTGGCTGGAGAAGGTGGCGTTCTTGGATCACATTATATCAAAGGAAGGGGTGATGGTTGGTCCGAGTAAGATTGAGGCGGTGTCTAACTGGGAGGCACCAAAGAATGTAGCTATGGTGAGAAGTTTCTTGGGTTTAGCTGGATATTAAAGGAGGTTTGTGCAAGACTTTTCGAAGATTGCTAGACCTATTACGGCATTAATGAGAAAGGAGAACAAATTTCGCTGGGACGAGAACTGTGAGACGGCGTTCCAAACCTTAAAGGAGCGTTTCACCACAAATTTTGTCGTAGCATTACCTCATGGGAGTGATAACTTTGAGGTATATGCGGATGCGTCGAAATGTGGATTGGATTGTGTGTTGATGCAAAATGGGAAGGTGATAGCGTATGCCTCAAGGCAGTTGAAAACTTATGAGGAGAACTACCCTACTTATGAGTTGGAGTTGGATGCAGTAGTATTTGCTTTGAAGATTTGGATGCATTATCTTTATGGGGCTACTTTTAAAGTGTTTTAAGACCACAAGAGTTTGAAGTACATCTATACCTAGAAGGAGTTGAACATGAGGCAGTAGAGGTGGATGGAGCTGATCGAGGATTATGACATGGAGATCTTCTATCATGAGGGGAAAGAGAATGTTCTTGCAGATGCTTTGAGTCAGAAGAGTATAAATTCTTTGTGCACTGCGATGTCCTTGATGCGTTTGACGGACGAGGTAGCGAAGATGGGGATCCATGTGATTCGGAAAAGGGAAGCTACTAGTGATTTGATGATCGAGGCGGGATTGTATTATGACACTCAGAGCAAGCAATTGGAGGATCCGAAGATTCAGTTGTGGAAGAAAGGGGTAGGGGAAAGTACTACTCTTATATTCCCGATCCATGCAGACGGAAGTGTTAGATTTTAGGGTCGATGGTGCGTGCCGAATGATCTTAAGTTGAGGAAGGTGATTAGGATGAAGGCTTACTGTACTCCGTATTCGGTTCATCCGGGTGGGGATAAGCTATATAAAGATTTAAAGAAGACTTTTGGTGGTCAGGGATGAAGAAAGATGTGGCTGATTTTTTAGCGAGGTGTTTAACATGTCAGCGAGTTAAAGGGGAGCACCGAAGACCGCAAGGAAAGATTCCTGCTCTTGAGGTTTCAGAGTGGAAATAGGAGTTTATATTCATGGATTTTGTGGTAGGACTTCCGAGATCGCAGAAGGGGAATAATATGATTTGGGTGATTGTGAATCGATTGACCAAGTCAGCTCATTTTATTCCTATGAAGGATACTTGGAGCAGGATTAAGTTAGCATTGACTTATTGGAAGCATGTGGTGAAGTTGCATGGGGTACCAAGTGACATCGTGTCTGATCGTGATGCGAGATTCATTTCGCGTTTTTGGAAGGAATTGCAAGAGCTTATGAGGACAACATTGAAGATGAGTACAACTTTTCATCCTGCGACGGATGGCCGGACGGAGAGGATGATCAAGACCTCGGAGGATATGTTGAGAGCTTGTGTGATATCTTTTGGTGGGAGCTGGGAGGATAAACAGGATTTGATTGAGTTCTCTTACAACACCAGTTATCATGCTAGTATTGGGATGGCACCATTTGAAGCTTTGTATGGGAGAAGATGCAGAAGTCCATTGTGTTAGGATGATAGTTCATAGGTTGTAATTCTAGGGCCACAGATGGTTCAGGACATGATCGAGCAAGTGAAACTTATTCGCCAGAAGATGAAAGCAGCGCGGGATCACCAGAAGAGTTATGCAGATCTTCATCGTCGAGATATCGAGTTTCAAGTGGGTGACAAGGTTCTTTTGAAGGTGTCACATATGCGTGGGGTGATGAGATTTGGGAAGAGGGGCAAGCTGAGCCATAAGTTTATTAGTCCCTATAAAATATTGGATCGTATTGAAAAGGTGGCATGTGTAAGAGAGATAGTGAATGATGCACATCAAATATTTGACATACATAAGCAGTACATGTATGTTTTTTTAAATATTATTTATCCATTACGTTTATTTTTAAAATTAATTTATCGCCGTATGATAAGATTACATTACCGGGCCTTGGCCGCACCAATACATAAAATGGATATAGTCCAGTTTATAAGTCCATCCCAAAACCTATCAATGAGGTTCCATCTCTAAACCAATTGGTGATGAGTGGAGTGGAGCTTATTGGTTTATAAACTAGAAAACTCTCTCATTTTCTTCCAATTTGGAACTCATCATTTGTGATATTTACCATTAGGTGAGCTCTTTATCTTCTTCACCATTACCCTCACATGTGATCCCCTTTTCTGTCAAATCAGGCCACCAGCCTGGTTGCAATAACTTGGCTCGGTTTTTGCGTCTTTTTTTCCTCATCATGCCTATTGATACCATGATAAGATTACGTTGTTGGGTCTGGGCCGCACACACACATACGAAAGAAAATGTCCGGTTTAAGTCTTAGGAGGTTCCATCCAAAAACCAATTGTCAATGAGTAGAATAACTCCTTGTTTTATAAAGAGCAATGATAACGGCACTATCGTTTTTACTAATGCCACTCATATTTAAACAAATTATATTGATATTTTACTATTCACTCTCTCACAAATTGAGTGGTATTAGTAAAAACGGTAGTGTCGTTGTTATTGCGCTTTATAAAATAGACAATTATCTCATTTTTTTCAATGTGAGACTCACATGTGATACTTATGATAAGTGAACTCATCTTTACCTTCTTACTTCCCCTCACATGTGAGCTTTTTTTTGCAGACAAGATTATCGACCTGGCTGCAATTAATAGCGTACTATGATTGTCCGATCGATGACTAAAGTAGGAAAATCAAACCCCAAAAACTACAATAAGTCTCTCTTAAGACAAATATTAGTTAAACCGGATCAAGTAATATTCCACTTGTATGGATAAGACAAAAATAAAATGTCTAAAAAATGGTAAGATGTCCATCCTATCTATAAAAATGAGTTATTATTTAACTCGTCTTAAGGCTTAAACACTAAAATTTGTGAAAAAACTATTACACTTGAATTTTGTTAACTTTGTTTTTCCAAACGTTTAGGGTCTACAAACTGAAATCGTCCCGAAAAGAATCAAAATCCATCCCGAGGCTGATCCGAGAATCCAAGCTAGAAAGTCAACTCCCAGCAAAACTTTAGTGTGATTTTTTCAAGAGATATATTTATAAAATCATTGGAATTTCTAGAGTGGGGTAATAAGGTTAAATTGGATTTTGTGCTAGCCTACTATTCCGGATCTAAGCATTATTTGAGAATGAGTATGTTTGTCCTTCATATCCTTGTTTGCTTATCTCTAATAAACATGACTTTGTTTAATTTCCGATGAAGTTGCGAATACATTGGAATAAACAAAAAACAATAATCTTCTTTGAGATAGTTGCATGAATGCATGTAGAGCCGGTAATCGTGCCATTTGGGTTGGCGGGTCAAGTTTAATCGGATCAATATTAAAATAAAGGATGGGTTTGTGTTCAGTGACTAACGAGTTCAGGTCGGTACAGTTCAATTCATTGTCGAGTTATTGTTGGCTTAGGTCATCACTAGGTGATAAGTCACTACCGAGTCACTTAACCACCATATATTTTATACTATATTTTTGATATTCAATCGATAATATCAATTTGTGGGTGTGTTGATTTTAACTTTTGTGGAAACTATTAGACAGAATAATGGTTTATCTCCTATATTCAAACTTAAAGAGTATGGTTTCTCATATCCAAATTAAAGACAGGAAAGGGGTATGAGAATGATACCATGGCTATAAAATCCTTTATATTTCTATGGTATAAAGTCTCTATTTGCATGATTTTATAGTATAAAAATTTAAATAATATTGTATTCTAATAATGTTAAACTTTGATTGAGTTTTAAATAGAAGGTAATGTAAGTGATTGAATGCTTATGATTTTCATATATCAATGCATACTACTATAATAGTACAAAGCTTGGTATTTATATAAAGATGACACCAAAAGACTAATCTAGACCAAATTCTATACTAGCCAAATTACATGACATTATGAAAAGATAATTACAAGAATTAGGAAAGTCTAAAAAATATAATACCTAAGATAAAGATATGAAAATAACTGAAAGATATTTACGAGATATGCTTAACCGGCTTCGCAAAATGTACGAGCTACAAGCGAGACCAATCTTTGAGAGCAAAAACTAATGGCCAGGACACAGAATCAGGTTCGTTAAGACGCCGGCCAATTGATCATGGCCCGAGATATGATGAACCCATAGGGTGCCTTGTTGAACATGTTAACGTACAAAATGTAATGTCAACTCAAGTGCTCCATACGAGAGTGAAAAATGGGGTTGGTGGAGTAATGTGTGGCACTCAAACTGTCGGAGTAAATCAGAGTAGCTTCCCGTGACATAAGACGAAGTTTAGTGAGCAACGATTGTAGCCAAGTGAGCTCAGAGGTAGCGTCAACGATAGCCATGAATTACGCTTCAGTGGATCGGATGATCGAGCAAGAGCTCGTTCTTTCTTAGATGCCCACAAAAGAGCATTGGTACCTTTTAAGTAACGCAAAAGATGTTTCAAGGCGGTCCAATGCTAATCAGTAGCGCTTGCATAAAGTGAGAGAGATTATTAACACTAAAGGCGATGTCTATTGGGTAGTGTGTTTGGTTAACAAAAATGGAGGGAAAGAGAAGAATTCATTTTCTCTCCCCAATAAATTCCTCCACTATTTTTCTAACTGTTGGAAATAAGTGTACCTTAATAGCGGAATAGGTACGATGATCGACGTGCCGCTTTCTGACCATGAAACCGAAACCGAGACTTATCCCGGTGGCTACTAGAGTCACCGGATATAGCCACACCCCAAATTCCAAAGCTCCAATTTGATGGAGAGCTTAACCGCATTGATAATAATGTACATTTCTAATTGATGTTGTGTGTTGTTGTTGTGTGTTAGTGTATCTGTTGCTTAATACGTTTTCTTATTTATACTACTACAAATAGGCAGTTACAAAGAAGGGATTAATGAGTATAATGGCCATTAAAACATAGTCAACGACTCATTATCTTAGTCTTAAATCAAAACCATTATCACAAAGTTAATGGAGTAATAGCAACATTTAATGTGGCTGTTTAATGCGTAAATTTCAATACTCCCACTCGGCCACACATCCGAGTCACAAAACTCCCACTTGGCCACACAACCAAGCGCATAAAAAAAGCACAACTCAATATGAACTATCAACCATGTCTCATACTCGACAATGGGGCGTGCGACCAAATATGTAACAAGTAGTGTTATATTAAGTCTCCATCAAACTAACATAACACTTTCACAATAACGCTTCCCCAGATCATTCAAGTAACATCGCCGCATACAATGTCCCTTTATGTTATAACATGTTACGTAGTTATATACACAATATAACGCCCTGCCGGGCTTAACATGGTGTAGTTGAATTGACCATTCCTTATACGTTAATAAAAATCAATCTCAACTTGACTGCTTTCCTAACATGACCCGTTGAACCAACAACTTTATAATTCTCCAAAATCACGCTAAAATAGCAACATCAAATCTCAATTTCATCTCACAGCTCCAAGTCAAAGGGCTTCGTACCAAATTAGGACATACAAGTCCAAAAGGGATCACACAATGTAACGGATTAGGGAATCATCAGTCACTCGTAACGGTAGACAAAACACACATAGTATGATATATGTGTCACATCATAGCTCCCACTACGATGGGCATATCACAGTTCTATGTCGTACGAATCCTAAGTCTATATACTACATAAGTATCTAACCCAAGCCAATATATTGATATACACAATATCCAATCCAACAGTTGTGATTCGGTTCAAAGCTTTAGTACGAAAATAGGGTATCTTCTCATACTTCGACTACAAAAGTCTCATCTTAAACTTACTAAGGCGACTATATAACGAGTCAATATCTTTTCCATACAAATCATGTACAAAGATAATCTCCAACACTCACTAAGTGTTAACGTGACTCAGTCTCATCTTGGCCACTACATAAGTGTCAAGGCGATTACCTTTGTGACTAGGCAATCTAAAAGCTTGGTGATATCTTATGTCGCTCATCCTGCAACAAATGCATATGAACATTTTCAAAAGAATCCAAATCTTTATCCAAAAATGTCCATCATCAAACAAATTCACAACTCAACAAGATTAATCATAAGTTGACGTTTTTGCACAATTAGCTCAACACATGAACTAATTAAGAACATATCTTATAAAAAAAATATAATTGGTAAATCATCTTGTCAGTCTTACTTGATGACAACTATTAGTCCCACATAAGAACTAATTTACTCTTACCACAAAGGTCAAAGTAAAAAAAACTTGATTAAATATCATTGTGCATGCGTGTATAAATGATTGATTAGATAATAAATTACTTATCAATTACAAAATTAACATTCAACCATGTACTAAACAAGGTACACATCAAAGTATCAACTACACTAGAACAAGAAACAATACTCTAATCGTTTCTTGCACTCAATCAGCACTCAATCATAGGTTTAGACATAACCAAAATATTCTCCTATAAAGAGAAACTTATTCTCCTATATAATTTTGACATAACAACATCAAATCCATCATTCCAACTAAATCATCACACAAATGACTTTTAAAATAAGTATGGTAGACCTCTAACACATGGACACGCTAAGAGATACATAAAAGTTATCATCTTTATCATTTGAGACTGACTCAACTGATCGATCCATGTGTATAAATTTCTCAAACAAGAAAATAATCTTTACATCCATTTGAAAAAAAAAATCCAAATAGATAACTAAAACTTAGAAGAAAAGCGGAACGAATCCTAACATTTTGTGGACATATCTCATGATAGTCTTAAACCTAACTGTCACAAATACACACATTGTCACAATGTATTTATGCTCTCATATAACGATCCATTTTTATTACTTGGTGAATACTCTCACTTACTAAAAGTGATAGCTCCCACTTACTAAAAGTAGTAAAAATAAATGAATAGTTAGGACAGCTCCCACTATCCTCCATAATGAGTAAATCATCTCAAGGACCAACCTTATCTTAATCCTTATAACTTGACATACAAGTTAACATTTACTCATCCGTAAACAAAGTCTCATCTTTACTATGGATCATGGAACTACTCCCACTATCCAAATATGAAGAGAAGTTAAAATTATTCTTGGTGACTCAATGAGCTCACAAATTCTCCCACTCACCAAAAGATAGTTTTTGCATTGTAACGAATACAAGGCAAATGTCTACTAAACTTCACCGGACACTTAGGAACACATCCAAGTGATGAAATATTGTGGGTCACTTAAACACAAAGTTTGATAAATATTAAGACATAAAAGACCAACCTATTATCCAAAACTTATTTAAGGAATCCTCCTCTAAATTAAAAGAAGGAAAACTTGATCAACGTCATACTTCACTTAACCATGTCAAGTGATGTGTACAATTCCTCAACTATAACAATTTTTGTCATAGCGATTATGAATTATAAGATCTAGCACACATATTTTTCCTCATTTACACTTTGAACATATCAAAGATTTATTCGCAACTAACACATTTACTAAGAGTACTGACTCTATGTGCAAAGTCGGCTTTCACCTTTTATCATAAAATGTTTGAACATATCAAATACTTTATAAAATGATAGAAGAATGAATACACGCCCATATAACGTGAATTATCTCAAATGAAGAGGAAAAAACATACGGTCTCATGATGCTCCTTAACATTTAAATACCCATAAATAAATAAAAAATAGATTGAAATATAAAAGTTAAAGACAATTAACATATGTTAAAATGTAATCAAGCAGAAGAAATAAAAATAATGCGGTGAACATATATATTGTGGCCAAATACATAACCATAAGAACTATTGACATGAGGTTAAATAATAATCCGTAATTTCCAATAAACTAATTATTGAAAAATAATCCTGCACTCCATGTGCGTAGAGAATTAACACATCAAAGTAGCACAAAGCTTCTTTGAAAGAAAAACAATGTAACATCGCTAAAAAGTAAATTATCCATCGACAAACAATGAATTAAACAACTACGAGTTATAAATATTCCCGCTCTGTTTCTAAATCCACAAAGGAGAAGAATTAACAACAGATGTAAGAAACACATATATAACTCGAAGTGATGGAAAAAATGTCATTTGGCTCGAATCTATTATGAACCAAATTAATATTATTTCCACATTATTCTCTCGTCGACACTAAGTCAGACATGTTTAAGAAATACCGCATATTTGTCCTTAATAGTAAGAAAAACATAGACCATTAATAATCGTATCGGGAGTCATCAACCACAAGACGTCATCTTCTCCCGCCTCAATAAGTTTGAGACTTTTACTAACGAAACATCAAGAGTTTTCCATTTTTCCTAATCCCATAATTGGATGGCAAACAAATCACCATGGATAAATAACTCCTTATGTCAGTCAATCCCGTGTTTAAAAGGTACAACATCTCATGTAAGATAAACATAAAAGTGACAGTCCTTTAAACACTTTCGGAACAAAACACATAGTCTTGTACCCTACATCAAAACGAAATTGACTTTCACTTAGCCTCACGCTACATAAGCTATAAGACATGTCTCAAAACTGCTTAATAGGTCTACATACAAAATAACACAATTGTGCATGCATCAAGCTTACTATATTTGAACAAATACTGATAAAGACACAGATTTTCATAATCCTACTCATTAGTAAGATATTCAACCTCGATAATAGTGATCGCAATTTCTCAAAATCGTGATTATTAAAAAGATACTAAATCTTATCACGCTAGTTATCCAAGTTCAAACCGCTTTACCAATGGTGAACAAATCACCCAAAAAACCACTTGTTGTCATACACAAGTATATGGAATAAGGCACGACTAAAAAAAAATTAAATTATTAAAATTCCTTCTTTTATATTGTCCGTTCGAAAATTTCGCTAAGCTCATATACAATCATCACAAACACCATAAACAAAAAATTTCAACAATTTAATTAACATTTAAGATTAAATTAAACGAAATCAAATAACCATTCCAAAACGCTAAACAAATTAGCTATTGCCCTTATAATATCGGCTAAACAAATTAGCACGAACAAGAATATCACTCAAATATTAGACAAACACTATGCTATACAAATTTGCTTGTCTTTAAAAATAATTAAAAAGTCCTTGATCATAACTCGTATGATCGTTTTAATGAGTTATTTATACACAACTAATATGTATTAAAATCATTCTCATCTCTCATGTAAATACTAAATTTACACGTTATCATATATCACTAAGATATAAATTATTTATGCAAGACAAAATTTAGAAATTTCTTATGTAAAACAAATTTACATGTACAAGTATACCACAAATATATAGATCATTTATGTAAAACAAAATTATATAAACTAATTAATTAATATATCACAGGGATATAAGCCATTTCGCAAAACAAATTTTCGAGAACTCTCGTATAAAAAAAAACAAGTCCTTTTGTAAAACAAATTTACAATAACTATTATATCATTATGAATTATGATATACGCCTTGTATGTAAGTTATAAAATCTCACGAACAACAAATGTAAATAAGATATTTATTTTCTCTATGTAAATGTAATACAAAATTACACAACTTTCACAAGACAAAATAAACGAAACGGATTCGTAAGTTCTATCTTTATCTTGTAAAACACAATATACCAATAATTGTGAGTAGCATATACTGATTTGGTCACGAAGTCAAACATTAGTATTTCTCACACCCATAAATTTGCTAGCTGATTGCTTAAAAATAAGAAGTCACTAAGACATTTAAAAATTTACATACAAAGACAAC
The DNA here is from genome assembly GCA_022085475.1 of Heliosperma pusillum. Taxonomy (NCBI): domain Eukaryota; kingdom Viridiplantae; phylum Streptophyta; class Magnoliopsida; order Caryophyllales; family Caryophyllaceae; genus Heliosperma; species Heliosperma pusillum. The sequence continues at coordinate 11,032 of JAIUZE010067121.1, forward strand.
TATTACGTGACTTATAAAATATCACTTAGATATTTACCATTTACACGTAAGATAAAATTTTATGAAACATACTCATAAAATATAATTTATATTCCGAACGATACTGATACCCACATAAAACAAATTTACATGATCCAAACTCAAATATATATGCGGAGTATGAAACACAATCATAAAATATATCGTCACTAACACGTAAAATAAACTTTTACGAAACATATTCATAAATAACAAGGTCATGGTAAAAATCAATAAGAAATTTAACTAATACCCATGAAACACAATCATATGTAGAAAACATATTTATATGTTCCACACACATTTATATGGTCAATATTGTATATGAAACATATTCATATAATTATAATTTTGCTACACTAAGTAGCATAAAAAAAATATCACTCATATATTAGGTGCTGTTTGACTTTGCTTGTGTAAAATAGCTTTTCCTTTTGAAAAGTAGTTTATTCACAAGCTACTTTTTGGAAAAAAATTATTTGTTTGGCCATACCATTGAAAAAACTCCTTCTTATAAGCTTTATATGTTTGGCCTAACTACTTCCACCAAGTTTTTTTATTTTTGCTTTCTTCTATAAACCATGTTATTGGTAAAATCATCATTTGAATACAAACTAACATTTAAAAAATTTATGTAATCACTCGACAACTATACTAAAACAGTTATTTGTAAAATCATCATTTGAATACATACTAACATTTAAAAAATTTATGTAATCACTCGACAACTATACTAAAACTATATAATTACCGTTCAAAATTATAATATTACACACCTTCCTCAAATCAATTTATGCCGATAAATAAAAAGATTTTTATTTCTATACTAGAAAGTTTAAAGAGGTATTCCCTTCGTCTCATTCATTTGTTTAGTTTTTATATTATTTTTCAAACATTTTAATTAACAGTAAATAAATCATTGGGACGGAGGGAGTATAAGATCATAGAAGTAAGATTTTAGCAATGCAAAATAGTTGTAGTTGATGATTTATTACATGTTATGTTTATGGGTGTATGACGTATGGGAGAGAAGCAACAAATTGAGGAGAAGAGAAAATGGAGCACCATAATCCAACTTATAAGGAGATAATGGCTTCCTGGAGGAAAAAAAATCCCAAAATAATTGAGTTTTTAGCACTTTTTGTGAAAAGTAGAATGAGAAGTAGAAAATACTTACTTCTACTTTTTGGGGTCAAAAATAAGTTTTTAACTTTTTAAAAGTAGTTTTACATATACCTAATTTGTAGTGTTTGGCCTAACTATTGCTTTTTAAGTTACAAAAACACTTTTAAAGCTTGGCCAAACACCACCTTAAATACGTTGTAAAACAAACTTACACTTTCTAATAAAACATGCTAATGGGACACACTCACTAACACATAGGAAAAATCTAAAACTATACAAAACATATTTGTATATACCAAACAAAAATAGTTAATAAATTCAATAGACCATATATACCAAAATATGATATAAAACTCCGTATCACATTCCAGTATCTCACAAAAAACAGTATAGATATACTAGAATAGTATACAAAATCAAACTTTTCTCAAAATAGTATTAAAAAAAATATGGGCTTAGAGCACATAACTCGATGCCTCCACTACACAAGTGGATTTATGTCTAATATTTGCTCTTACATAAATAAGAGAAGACAAATCTAATATGGCAAATTCATCATGCATAATGTTCTAATACTTGTAAAAAAAACTCCTCATCTTCCCTGTAAAAACAAACTGGAGAAAATAATTCCGGAAATCCATTCCTCCTTTTTTTTCAAGAAAAAATGAAAAACACCTCTCCATTTTGAGGCCAAAAAATAAACACCATCGTATTTGAGCCTTCTATAATCAAAACTACCACCACCGTCACATAGATCGGCAGATGGTCGATTCAATCGAGCTCTTATGCTACTCGTTGTGCGTCCAAATACTGGTGGAGCGTCACACACACGCGCCGACAACGAGTCAACTGGTTTTGTTTTCTTACTCCGATCAACTGATGACCGAGAATTATTGGGAACTTCAGCGTGCGACAATCAAGTCAACCACGGAGAAAAAAAGAGCGCAGCATAAACATTAAACAATAGTTAATTTCGAGACAAAAGCCGAACACGATCGGCTCTGATACCACTGTTGGAAAATATGCGTACCTTAATAGCGGAATAGGTACGATGATCGACGTGCCGCTTTCTGTCCACGAAACCAAAACCGAGACTTATCTCGGTGGCTACTAGAGTCAGCGGATATAGCCACACCCCAAATTCCAAAGCTCCAATTTGATGGAGAGCTTATCCGTATTGATATTGTACATTTCTAATTGATGTTGTGTGTTGTTGTTGTGTGTTAGTGTATCTATTGCTTAATACGTTTTCTTATTTATACTACCACAAATAGGCAGTTACAAAGAAGGGATTAATGAGTATAATGGCCATTAAAACATATTCAACAACTAATTATCTCGGTCTTAAATCACAGCCATTATCACAAAGTTAATGGAGTAATAGCCACAACTAATATGGCCGTTTAATGCGTAAATTTCAATACTAACCAAGCAAATGATTTATAATTCCTTCCTTTTTCCTAGCCTTCCTTTCCTCCAAATCCCCATATCAAAACACACTACTTTATTAAATCAGTGATCATGCACTCATGCTGACAAGTCTGTAATCATGTACCGCTGCGGGATCTACAGATGAATGTTACAGAGTACTTACACATGTCACTTCTCTATTCCTTAGTTCCGAGCACAAACTTATTATCTTTCATTAGTGCTTGTAGTTTAAAACTAGCTTCTCTTTGCCTTTGGACAGTTGAATGGTCATTCATAAAAGCACGTTACACATCAACATGAGTCTTCTAATAGTCGAGATTTTTCGCAAGTACTCGCTTATTCATCATTAATAAACTTGTAGTTAGATATATGACTCTTGAGTTACACTAGGATATGTGAGAGTTTGATTAAAGGTGGAAGTTTGGTTTATTTGAGGAAAACTCAGTTTAAGAAATTTTATAAGTTTTTTTTATTTGTCTTATTTCCTAATCTTAATAGTCTTCTATTTTAGTGTGGAATAAGTATATAAAGACACCAGTTATTAGCCTTTAAGGTAGGGGAGAAAGATATCAAACTTAAAAGAGACAAGTTTGAGAGCTCATCTTTTGCAATCTGTAATTCTCTGCCTGCATAGTGAAATATTTGCCTGGCATGTGGACATAGCTATCAAATTGATAGTGAGCCACGTAAATTATTGTGCTCTTTTTTGTTTTGCATTGTCTCAACACGCTTTCGCGCACAATACTTGCATTGGTTGACACTGTATCTTTCAAAAAACAAACTTGGTTGACACTGTCAAAGTATCATACACGACCACCTTATGAAAAAGAACATTTACCGAGTAATTATTTAGATTTGTTACTTTAAATTGAAATTTCCTAGAGTGAATTGTAGGTATAAAAGCTAAATTAAACTGGATTAAATCGGCTGTAAAGAATAAAGCTGAATAAAACTAAGGGGTTAACATATAAAATATGAACTAAACTAAAATTAAAATAAGTTAAATTAAGTTTATTTTATTTTTAAAAAAAAAAAACAAATCACGCAAGTGTCAAGGTTTTCAATTTGTTCACCATTTTGTGTTACAGAAGTCAATAGCACACTAAAGGTGGGTAGCTTTAAAACTTCGTAATTTAGCTAATGTCCGACATAGCTATGTATGTCTTGCTGACACATGAGTTATTAGGGCTGAGTGAGTTTATATATATTGGTGTTTTTGGTACAAAGGACTAAGGGGCTGAGGTAAGGTTCCACCAGAAAGTAAAGCCAAAGAATTTTTGAGCCGATAAAAAGCGGAATTTGTGTTTGCGGAAATTATCGAGTAATCAGAAATGAAAAAGAAGACCCGAAATTTTGCAAACATATAAGATTCTGGTTTTGTTTAGAAAGGACCTGTCTCGAAATTTAATAAAAAAAAAAAAGAGAAGGTTCGACCAAATGTTGGCGTCTTAGGAAAAGAGTTTACAGTAGTTCTCCTACTTGGAAAACTGTGGTCGACACTACATAGGAAGTAGGAACAGATTCTTCTTTCTCGGAATCGATACCACTGAGAAAGTTACCGTTTTGACGAGTAAAGCGTCGATAAAGGCTTGGTCAGTTTCGAACGACACTGCGCCGTGGAAGACATACTGTGAAAGGTGCTGCGTGCGGCTGATTAGGGTTTAGCGACTTGGCCTGCGATCAGCATCAGTCGAACATGATTTGCATCGGCTTCCCGTTAGTACGACCTCTAACGGGACTTGTCTTTACACTTTATTCAAACAGAATTGTCCAATGCAATTATTTCGCATGAGAACCGGGCTAGACTTTGTCTAGGCCAAGAGCCTTAGTTAGTTGCTATTTATATTTGGTTTTTTTCGTTGTTGATACCGACGGCCGGCCCTTCGGGTGTCTCGATGATACAAAGAAAAGACGAATTCCAATCACATCCCCTATCACTTAAAGTAAATCCTTACCAAAGGAGGAATAATATAAAGTGCAAAGACAATATTTTTGTTATGGGATTAACTCACAACCCAGCCTTGTATTATAATTATTCACTCTAATTATAATACAATCTCAATCTTTGAAAAGTTAGCTATTAGTTAAGATTTCAGTCTACGTTTAACTCGGGATATTAAGCATCTACCCACTCATACATTTTCCAACATGACTAATGACCTTTATATATAAGATCATATAGTCCTAACTTACCTAGCGACATAAAGAGTCATAATGGCATACAATAGCTAACTCCTAGTTATTTACTTCCTATAATATATAACATTTAACTACTACAAAAATAAAAGACACATAACATAAAATAACTTATGACTCCTAATGCTTACTAGAAAAAACTTAAGGAACATTAATGTTGGGGTTATTTTCCTAACAAACCTTCCCTTAAACCCAACATTATTTCAAAGTGGCCAATCTTCAAACCGAGTGACTTGACCTTTACTTGACCCCTGAACTAACCCATCTTCACCACATCTTCCATCAAATATGAATAAGCTAGTTTTATCTCTTATACCATTAAGAATCACCTATGTAACTTAATATTGAGATTTTGCTTTTTCATATTTGATGATGTTTGGTATGTATCTAACATAAGAGGTAAAACTAACTTATTCATATTTGATGATGTTTGGCATGTACCTAACATCCTTCAAAAGATCGTCCAACACTCTTGAAGATCCTCCAACACTTGAAGATATGTTTGGTATGTATCTAAAAACATAAGTAACATTAAGGTTTGGTGATGTTAGATACATACCAAACATCAAATATAAACTAACCCATCTTCACCACACCTAATATTGAGATTTTGCTTTTTCCAATCACCCTTCTTCTTGCATGGTAATCCACCACAAAATATCCCCTAACACTTGAAGAGCCACCATTTTCTTGCTTCACCAACTTTTCTGACTCAAGCAAGACCACAACGGTCTCATCTAAGGCTAATATTGTCTTCCCCACAAGTAAACTAATGATAATTGTGTTATAATTTTTGGGAAGATAAGCCAACAACATTATTGCCTTATATTCTTCTTTTAATGTCTCATCCAAACTCATCGATTGGGTGATCAAGCCATTAAACTTGTTTAGATGGTCCCTTAAATTGTCGTCATCTACCCTCTCAAGTTCGAAAAGATCTTCTTTCCAAAACAGTTTGTTAGACTCAGACTTTGCATTGCAAATGCTACATAACTTGGTCCACGACTCCTTTGGATTTTTCTCTTCTAACACACTATACTTAATTTCTAGTGCAAGGGCTAAATGAATTGTACTAACCGCGCGCAACTTCATGTCCTCTCATTTGAGAACTTGAACATCATCGCGCTTCTTGTCATCAAGAGTCGCATACAACCCGTTTTGTATGAGAACATCCTTTATCATGCTTTGCCACAACCCGTGAATAACTCCACCTCAAACTTTGTACCAAAACTTTTCTCCATCTAGCCGTAACTCTGATACCACTTGTTGGGGTTTTCGGTGCAAAAAATATAAAATACAAAGACCATATTAAACATCTACCCACAATCTCAATCTTCCGACACTTAGCTACTAGCTAAGATTTCAATCTATGCTTAAATCAGGATATTAAACATCTACTCACTCTTACATTTCCGATATGACCAATGAACTTTATATATAATGTCCTATAGTCCAGTGGCGACCTAAGGGTGCGCACAACACCGCACGTGCGCACCCTTGGGTTTTTGGATTTTTTTTATAAATAAAGCTTTACTTAAATATGTATATAATCACCATGCAATAAGAATAAGCAGTAATGAAGTAGTGCAATGGGTAAGAGTAGTAGTGATGTTCAAGGGGTCGCGTGTTCTTTTCCTCTTGGAGCATATAATTTGTGTCGACTCTACATCTCCCTTTTCTTCATTTTTTCTTTTTTATCCCACTAAACTTGCGAACAGCCTATAACCCACGAATCCTCAACTCCTCGTTTGACTTTCTCTCGCAATTTATTAGACAATTATCTATGATTTCATTCTACAAAATAAGTTTTGTAATTTTGTTTTCATTCTTTGTTGTTTATTTGTGATTTGGTGTTATAAATTTTGATTATTTATTAGTTCCTTTACATCCCTAATTTTGATTTATAAACTAGGTAGCACCAAAACGGACACGGACACGGACACGGACACGACACGGACACGTGATACGGCATCTCGTGAAATTTAGGACACGGGACACTGCATTTAAATTTAATAAAATATATATTTTATAGTTATAAATAACATACAATTTTATTTTTGTATTAGTATTTGATATTAAATGTAAATAATTGAGTGTAAAACTTGACTTTAAATATAATTTACTCTCATTTTCCACCCAAACTCATCTTCTAATCAGTTTTCCCACCCAAACTCATCTTCTAATCAACCTCTACTAGTCTTTCAATATCAGATTCCTTATTTATAGGTGTTCGTGTGTCCGTGTGTCCGACACGGTGTCCGACACGGGACGGCTGATTAGGAGAAGTGTCCGTGCTACCTAGTTTATAAATACTCATTTTAAAAAATCAATTAGAATTTTGGAGTCCTAATATTAATTGTTAAAATATGAAAGGGAGATAATAACTGAATGAAGTGATTATTATTGATGAATCTGATTACATTATGTAGTAGAGTTGCCTTAAGAAATAAGGCAAAGATAATCCTAAAGATAATATTTCCTAACTAATTATATTTCCTAACTACTAATATATGATCAAATGATAATATATATCTAATAATATTCTTCCTGATATTCTCTAATACACCCCTTAGTCAAAGCGGTAGTTAACGGACACTTTGACTAGACGGAAACGAATAGTTGATAATGCCACGTAGAGGAGCCGAGTTGACCATTGTCGACGCTGTTACCGAATGTAGTGCCTTGCCTTTGTCGGAATTATGTCATAGGAAGAGCCACACTAATAACATTAATAAAAATAATTGTGCACGAGGGTCAAAACATCTCCGAGACACAACCTGAATAGACGTCAAGGTGCACAAGGGACATATCAGCTCATGAAACACCGACTAAACAAATGGTGCACGAGGGCCGAAGCAAACTCGTGAAACACCAGAACTGTGAGGGCCGAAGCAAACTCGACATTATAATGAAATAAAATAAAAACAATAATACTAAGCCAGAATATAAAACACACGTCCAAAGTTTACGAAGTAAACGGCCGACGACGTCATACCACCCGGCCCGTTAGGCAGGGGTGGTTGTTGGGCGAATACTAGGCGGACATGGAGACAACGATGACGGGACGTGGATGAGGTTTAGACCGGTGGCGGTTGCCGTAGCAACGGAGGACATCGGCAAGTGTGATGACGGCAGCGGCGTGGACGGAGTTAGCGACGGCGGTATCAGCGACGTTAAGACAACATGAAGGACCGTCGGAGGGAGAGCATATTTATTTCGCAATATTATATATCTAGGCTTAGGGATAGTAGGGTGGGGGATATGAGGTTGTGGGTCTGTTTGTGGGTGAAGGGTACCGTCAGAATCTGGGTTGAGTGAGGAGACGCGGCATGTCTGTTTGTGGGAATAGGTTGGGGATTGGTTTTGGGGAAGATGGAGGGTACTGGTTATAGGGCTGGGGAATTTGGGAAAACAAAGGGTGTGGCTATGGTTGGTTTGACTGTTTGAGGGACCTAGCTAGATTCTTTATTAATCTATTCACCTTCGCAAAAAGTGAGCAAGAGTAGTTACTGTAGCAAATGAACAGTGATAAAGAACCAAACTTTGGTCATTTTACCAGCAAAACGCTGCGTCTGGTAAAAACGCATTTGGTAAAACCTAACCCCCTCAATTTTTTCCTACCCATTTTATCAGTCTATCCTCTCTCTCTCTCTCTTGCTCTTGTATCCCAATTATCCCTCAACTGATCGCCTCAAATTACCGCATGATAGCACTCTCAGTATCAAATTACCGCTTTCCCTTCTTCTTCAAATTACCGCTTCTCTCAAAGCATCATGATCTGATGTCCATCACACGCTTCACTCTCGTGCTGAGGTCTGATTTCTTGGTTTTATTTTTTTCAATTTTCATTTAATTATTTTGATTTGCTTAGTTCGGTTTTTCATTTCGGAATTTCTAGGTTTTAATTGGAAGTCATGATTTTAGTTTGATTGTTTTGTGTTTCATTATGTTGCATCCTTGCTTCAGCGTTGAGTTTGCCTCATCTACATGTTTAATACCTTGCGTCATCTTCGGGTTTAATGACCCACTCCGGCAAGCACCTTCTGAATTGATTTTAGTATATTTTTTAAAAACTTTCAGGATGGCCTTAATTACTTTAGGAAAAAAAGGAACAAACTCTGCAATTAACTAATTATAGTGCATGTTAGATTAGGATGATGTGAGTAGAGTAGGGACAATATGTTGATTCATATTATGAATTTAAGCTTGGAATTACTAATGCTCTAAAGGCTAAGTTCTGGATCAAGCTACTTCATTTTAGGACGCTTCTTTTTTATCCCTTATATTTGTATTTTTTTTCCGCCAACTTCTCAAATTATGAGAAGGGATTGTTGAAAATGAGAAGAAAACAGTTATATAGAGGTAGTATATTACTTCTATTTATAATTTTAATTGACAAATGTTCCAGTACCCTCGGCTTGTTCAGTGTTCATCACTGCCACCCCGCCGCAAGATTCAATTTTGACAAGTTCAACAACTGCTTGTCCTCATCTCTCAATTGTAATGTAAAACTGGATTTTGTTATAAAAAAACTTAGGTTGTGTCTCGAATGCGAATTCTTGTTATTGTACCTTTCTTAGTATATATGAGGTAAAGATACTGAATGAGGAATACAAAAGTTGTGATGGGTTCGTAGATCAAATGTAAGACCGCCTCTTACAAGACTAAATTTTAGGAAACTTTGATTGTGGAGCATTTGAGTTATTATTAAGTCAGCCAAATACAAGGAGTTGGAGATAAGCCTGTCATAGGTTTTGTAAGGTGGTCCTCATTGATAATTCTAATCTTGAGATGTTTGTTATATTATTAAGAGTTTAGGGTTTACAAGTTTGATAATAAACAGCGGATTATTGGAATGCTTCTTATGATTTTGTTTTTGGTCTCACCCGCAATATTGAAGTTGTGTTATTGATCAAGGGTTAGTTATTTAGTAATTTTAGTCCATTATCTCATAATTTGAAGGATGTTTTGAATTTTTAGGGTTAGTGTGGTGACAATCAAGTCAATTTTGTTACTACATTGGGAAATGGTATTGGCTTTAAAAATCTAGGGCAATTTCACTCACTTTGACTTTTCTGCTTCTCAACATATCAGAGTTATTTGCCTCCCATTTCTTCCTAAAATGGTTAGAATGAAAAATTGTAGGGTAGAGTATGACTAAGGCGGTATAGTGTAGTCGACTTCGTACCTATCATCTCTACCGTGTATTTTTGTCGTCTGTGATCTTAAGCAGTAGTGAAAAGAGGTCATCTTGTGACTCTTCTGGAAATTTTCATCTTATTCATCTTATACCTATGAAATGATCAGTTTGGCTGAATGAAGAGTTATTTTTGATGTAATGCACATTCCATTGTTGTTTTTACCGACATAACCTGAGTACCTGATTATGAAGATACATGTTTGCAAGAAAAAAATGCTTTGAATCACTTCCGTGATATAATGTTTCATTAGAATGTTAGCAAAAAGTCTGAACTATTGTACATGGAAAGACTTCTGACATTATTGAATTGTATTGAGACCTTTTTGGCATGTTTGTTCAACCATCTTTAGAGTGTTTTTGCAAAGTTATTGAAATCTAAAAATTATTAATGATTTGTCAT
>JAIUZE010067122.1:0-31548 GCA_022085475.1 Heliosperma pusillum
TAAGTTGCACCTAGACTTACCCTTAGATCACTCAACTATTGATTTACTAGTACAATAGTTAAGTACCCTTAAAAACAAGTATGACACTCGAAATTTCTACCTTATAAATGTAGAGTTCAAGCTACAAAACACAAGTTCTATGAAACTTCTAAAGTTTATAAGTATTTTGAGATTTCTAGTGAGATGTTGTATGTTTTTATATGAGATTAAGTTGAGCATCATAAGAGGAAAACATCCTCATAATAGCCTCACCATAACCGGCACACCCCTTAGGAAGGGAGGGCATGCTTTTGATTTTTGCCTAATCAAGGTGGTAGGGTGGCTATAGGTTTTAGTCTTAGTAATCATCTTGTCTAATCATCATTAGCAACCCATTAAAGCCTAATCCTTACCCAACCACCCATATAGCCGGTTTTGTGACTTAAAATGGAGTCCATATTATATTTGTGATTTTGTCATTTGTCACACATGTGACATGTTATCTTATAATATAATTATGTATTTAACCAATTTAAATACAATTTCATGTCAAATAAATTAAACTTAACATTTTAAGTAATAACTTATAATCACACACACACACACACACACACACACACACACACACACACACACACACACACACACACACACACACACACACACACACACACACACACACACACACACACACACACACACATATATATATATATGTATAAAATGTGTCATCTCATATTTTGTTTAATATGATCCACAGCTAATTGTAATCATAATCGACCAATCATGCTTATCTCAAATGTTTCATAAATATTAAGCATTCTTAGTAGTATAACAATTAAATTACCAAATGGAATCTTATTTAATCATATTACAATAAGATATAATTCTCACTAATTATACAAACTTGTTCTGTTTTAAGGAATTAATTAATCTGTATCGTTATACAATTAATTAACTTTCATGATTAGGGAATTGTCCTTTCGGTGTGACCTCAATACCAGGATCAACTGATCCCCACCGTCATACGACAATAATGTCAAACTCTAGTAAGTCATTCATTACCGATTAATGTGGACCAGTTGACTATAATATTAATCATTCCTTTGTATTCTTGTTAATGAGATTTAATTAAATGATCGCACTACTGTTGAGGACACTCACTCCAACAGGATTAGCATTATTAGACGACGTATTTCTCCTTTGCAATGTTTTAAGGGTAAAACTTAAGGCCATTTTCTTTCTCTCATTTATATTTATTATATAAAATTTGTAACCTTTATTTGTTTGTAGCAAATGCAAATGTGGAGAAACCCGCGCAATGAATCCACAATAATGAGGGAAAAAAGGGAGCGACCATTTACAGATTAACGAAGGCCCATAAACAGAGAAATTTGAGTATATTTAGTTTTACTGTAAGCAATATGGGCGTATTTCTATATGATGTAAATGAATTTCCGGGCTGGTTACAATCATATTTCTCATTGATTCCGGCGGCTGAATTTAAAAGTGAGTTGGTAGTCCTTAAATGGTTTCGCCATTAACAAATATGAAGAGTTTCACCATACAAACGTGGACTTTTACAACAAATATTATGCCATACGAAATATTGATGCTATATTAGGGGTCACTGAATTCTTAGAGAAATAAAGGAATTACTTACGGTGCTATACGAGTTAGAGAAATAATTTGTTAATTCCTATGCATTATTACTTTTACATATCAATTAAACGTTCCGTGCATTGCACGGGGTACAAAACTAGTATATAATAATAAAAAGACAAACAAAACACCTATATAAATGCCACATCAACAATTTCACTTATTTACACAACCCACCTCCACATCACCAAATCATTTATTAACAAAAAAACCATATGAAGGGAAAAAAAGCATCACATTACAAATTTAGTAATTTACACCATTCCCTCGTCAAAAGACTTATAGCATGTCACATGATTATTTGTTTTTTTTTTTCAAAAAAAAAAGTAAACGTTTAAGAAGTTTGTAGCATTAAACATTAAATTTTGTAGTGTGAGAATGAGAAGTAGAGAGATAAGCATAACCTCAAATGGTTATGAGATGAATCTTATGCATGCATAACAAAAGATAAAGAAAGAACAATTTTCTTACATTGAGTATGAATAAAATAGGCACAATATTTGAACACCTTTCAAATATTATTCTTGAGCTTATAACAAGAAAGATGAACTCCAAGTTCTTAGTATAAGAACACTTCAATTAGTAGCACCCAAGACAACTCCAAATCACTACAATATTCCTACACTAAGTAATATAGTAGTAGCCCTTAATAATAAATTTAATAACTCTTATTACTACACTAGTAATTTTATTAGAAAATATGAACTTCAATTCCAGTTTTGTAAAACTTCTTTAAGTTTTGTAGTGTGAGAATGCGAAATAGAGAGATAAGCATAACCTCAAATGGTTATGAGATGAAGTGTATAAGAAGAAAAAATCCTCTTGTTCTTGGCATGTGACAACCGGCCACACACACCACATGGGTGAGGTGTTGTCATTTTCATTTTGTTCTTAACAATGCAAATATGTAGTGTGTAGGTTTTAGGCTAGTGAATCATTATGTCTAATTCCTAATTAGAATAATACTCAAAACCTAATCACCCCACTACCCACCCAAAATCGGTGCACCCACTTAAAATAAGTGTCCATTTTATTTTTGCATTTCGTCATTTGTCACATATGTGACATGTGACATGTAACATGTAATTTAGTTTATAAATGTGCATTTAACTAATTTAAATGCAATTTCATAACAAATAAATTAGACTTAACATTAGAAGTCATATTTTATAATTACATGTAAATAAAATGGGTCATCTCATATTTGGTTAATATAAACTACAACTAATTGTAGTTATAATCAACTAAATGTGCGTATCTCAAATGTTTCATAAACATAATGCATTCTTAATAATATAACAATTAAATTACTAAAATGAATCTTATTTAATCATATTACAATAAGATATAATTCTCACTAATAATTTAAACTTGTTCAAATTTAAGGGATTAATTAATCTGTATCACTATACAATTAATTAACTTAAATGATTTGGGGATTGTCCTTTAGGTGTGACCTCAAGGAATCAACTGATCATCACCGCCATACGACAGTAACGTCAAACTCTAGTGAGCGAATCGTTACCGATTAATTTTGACAAGTTGACTATAATATTCATCATCCCTTTGTAATCTTATTATTGAGATTTAATAATGTGATCGCACTATTATTGAGTACACATACTCCAACAATCTCCCACTTGTCCGAGACAAGTGTGCGTCACCAATTCTCTTGCCCTATTACTATCTCCCACTCAACGCAAGGTGTCTTGCAGGTCGTACTTGCATTCGATCATATCAAGAGTTGTTTCCTCGATATGGAGAGTAACTGTCTGATCGTAATTATCTACCATAGATGCTTTCTGAGCGTGGCCACGCATTTCCAGCTTACTACTCATCGAGTGGCCTTGATATTTTAAATAACCCTGACAAGGAGTGGACGATTACTATCGCACTATTCCCTTCGAATAGCCACAGCTTATCATAATCCAAAAAATATCCATTTGACCCCAGTTACGAAGGTCGTACGTAGAGTATAAATCAAAGTCACTCTGAAACTGTGCCACCTTAGGCGAACAGTCTTTAGTCAAGGAATTGACTAAAAAAGAATACTATAGTAGCTCTCGCCACGACCAGGCTATAAAACTGTCAGAACTTTATAAGCGGTCACTGCCCGACAGAGTGTCCCATACAGTCTGCCTATGTGATCGATTAGTCATCCCTTCTGACCCTATGGCACTTGAACTTGCCATGAATCGCATCACACTCCAGTCACTTTAGAGACGTCACCTCATATAAGCAACTAGGGGCCTATGCTATGTTAATCCAGTTCAATTTAATAGGGTTCAGAGTTGTCAATACAACTTATTTGGATATAACAAAGTACAAAATGAGTTTTTAGAAACTCAAACGATAAATGTGATTATCATATATGAAAAATCAACACAATGTTATTGCTTCATATCTTATAATCTAAAGTACACAAGTTTCATGATACTACATGGCGATCTTGTCCAAATGCAATAAAGGCTTGGGTAGTGGATATGCAATGTATCCATTTATTCCAACCTTATGATTTGCTTTTTCCTTCCATTCAATGTTATTCCTAATAATACGAATTTTATCTAAGTACAAGTCTAGATCTCTATCTAGTGTTTGGCTCTTTAATTTGAAAGATGCTCCATCATGATAACTATGTGATAGATATCTTGGTGAAAGGATCTACCATTAGTTCATTATAATCGATCTTGTCCTTATTATAGTGTACAAAGTCTCTATTTGTAGAGTTCATAAAGATTGACTCTTCAATCATCCTATTTAGTTATTCGCTTCTAATATAACAAAAGTTAGCCTAGGATTTCAACAAATCCTTATAAGTTTGAAAAATGGATTTGTGTAACTTTTAACTCATAACCAAGTTATCTACTAAACACAAGAATGAATCCCTAATTCTCCTCGAGAATCTCATGGATATTTGATATGCGAGATTTATGTCGTTCTAAGTCCGCTATCAAACAATATTTATAAGTCCAAACTAAAACTAACTAGGGCAGCTAGTGATAAGTCCAGGTCGATCACAGGGAGGCGGATGTATCTAATCAGTTTAGGTCGATATTCAATTCTGCTAAGGTGACAGGTTTAACAGGTTGAGAGGTGAGTTTAGAAGGTACGAAATTGAAAGCAGTGAATAAATGAAAACAAATATAAAACGAAGTAAATTTATGAAAATCAGATGAAACGAAGACTAGGGCAGAACGGGTTCACTATGGTGTCAAAGGGATAGGTCAGCCAAGGTCTAAACAGCCTAAAGGGTCAGAAAGTTGCTTGTCCGGCCTCCTAACCACCCCTAGCGACTCTGATAACTGGTCCGTCTCACAGAAATCACTATCCTATGTGTCCACCGATCGGTGAAGGGCTTCCCACGATCGGTGTCAGGTCTATTTTCCCAATCACTTGGCCAGTCTCAGGGGAAAAACACTAAACAAATGATAACCTAGCGTCCTAGGTCAGTCAAACGACAGTTAAATCAAACATAGGTTCAGATGCATAAACGGTTTAATTGGAACTCCCAAATCCCGGATCCACAATAGTTCACCCTAGCCCTAGCATGCAGATTAGCTACTCATGGTGATAGATATTAAGCAAAACAAGAAGACACAGGATGGTATGGCAAGATTCATGGTCGAGAAACGTACAAACATGAACGAAAATGACAGAAAACGAAATAAAACTGAATCAGAACCTGAATTAGGGCAAAAACAAGGAGGATGCCGATCGGTATAAGGCTATGCCGATCGGTATAGTGTTGTAAATGATCGAAAACGAAAACGAAATTACTTCTAAATGAAATGGAATTACATAAATGAAAAATGGGAAATTGCTTTAGATCCGTGACAAGGGATCTGTGCTGCGGTGGTGAGATCCTCCCTGAGATCCGCTGCTTCTCCCACTTATAACCCTCCTTTAGGTCTAGGGTTAGGTTTTTGGCCTCCAGAATTGAGTCTTGGGCCTGTAGCTGAAGCTGGGCTTGCGTATTGGATCGGTCCATGTTGGACCTTAGAGTCTTGAGCTCAATCTTGGATCTTTGGTGAAGGCACCGATCGGCATAAGTGATGGGCCGATCGGCATCATGCTAATTGGACTCATCTTTTGGTCTTGGTTGCTCCATCCGATCGGCATTGGTGCTTCACCGATCGTTCTTGGGTCTTGAGGGTGTCCAATGATCATGCTAACACTTCCACCGATCGGTCTAAGCACCTTACCGATCGTTCTTGGTGTTACAACCCCACCACCGATCGGTGAAGAGTATAAACCGATCGTCAAAGGCAGGAGGTCGATCGGTGAGAATTCCTGCACAGCGCACTGAACTTCAAACGCCCGCCATTTCTTCGTTACTTGGTCAAATGAGGCGTTTTTGGTTGCGTTTCGAAGATAAGAAGAAGATCTTTCCGTGGCAACTTGAATCGCCTCGTTCCAATGTCTAGAACTCAAGATATGGCCTCTCAAAGATGACCCTAGTGAAGGAGGGTCTCAAATCATAATCTTGATTTGTTTGAGCTCGATGTTGCTTCTTCATTATAGCTGGCCCAATCGGTATGACATGTATTTGAGCCTTGTTTTACTTCCTTTTCATCCAGAATCGATTGCGTGAGTTGGTGAAAGGTTGGTTCTTGATCCTTTATTCCTCGTGTTTAGCCAAAATGCTTTCAAATCACCCATAAAGGGCGTGAACTCTGCAAAATAGACATGAAACATACCAAAGTAGCAAACGAGAGGAATACGACTAGAAAAGAGCTCAAAGGAGCTACCTATGATGCACAAATGGGGTAAATGTGTAGGCAAATGTGCATATGGAATACGCACATCAAATCTCCCCAAACCAAACCTTTACTTGTCCTCAAGTAAAGCAATAGAGACAAGCATGGATCGAGATCATAGCTCAAGACACATTTACTCAAACTAGTGTGAACAATGGCCATTACAAGTGCAGCAGGAACATACGCGTGAGAGTCGACCTTCAAAACAAGTCTCATCTAGCCTAACAGTCAATGCTCTTCATGAATAATCAAGACCTTGCAATCGAGCTCAAAAATAAAGACTCAACAAGCATTTTCAACAGCATGACTCAAATCAATGAAGTAGTACTCAAGATACTATATGTTCTCAAGGTATGCGGGGTACTAGGCGTAACGGGGCTGAAGTTCAAGGTGGAAGGTGGCTGCCTGCTAACGCGTTTGGGCATGTGTGGCTCATTAGTGACTAGTGGTTGCGTGACCACTTGGACTATTTCTTCAAATGTTACCCATTCACAACATTCATTAACATCATCCGAGCTTCTTGTTCAGCACTTATAGGATTTAGCCACAATTTCTTCGCTTTTGATTAGTTGAGCTTCTTATGACTTCATTTGTTCATTTGATTCTCAGCGCCTTAGCAAAATTGACTCCTTAGTGCCTTTTCACACCAGGTTTTTAGCAAAACTTCCACTTTTGATGAGCAGACCGATCGGTTTCACATCATACCGATCGGTTCTGATAGCATTTCCCAGACAGAATTATCACTTTACACACATTTAGATTTCATTCAGCTTAGTTACAGTACTCCTTGTCCTAACACGCAACCAACAGTCAAGGTGGGTGAGTATATGGCATGTAGTTTGAGTATCCGGGTTGTAACCAAGGTTATTATAAAGCAATGCGGGCTCAAGAACAAGGACCTAAGTCTAAAGGGATAAAAGAGGCTGTTTTGGCCATGTGGAGTTCAATTTTTGTGGGTACCCGGTCCCGCAGGACTTAAGTGCATACCTTCGAAAATTAAATTGAGCTACTAAGTCACACAATGAGACAATGCAAGAGCATGCAAGCTAAGATTTACAATACGTCATTGAGAAGCATTTCGATGCAAAGTTGACTCACATCAAGCATATCAATCAAGCGTGTTCGACTAGTTAATCCAATCTAATCTCTAGATGTCCTACCATAAGAGTTCAAACCAAAGTCACGAAAGTAGAGCAAAGTGCAAGAGCAAAATAGACATTAAGCACATCTCAATTCACAAAACAAGACCAAAAGCAACATGGACAACTGTCCCCCTCCCCAAACCAAATTTAGCAATGCCCTCATTGCGACCACTCAGGGCGGGTCACAAGACAAGTCAAGGGGAAGGGCAAAAAGATATGAAAATATAGAGTTCAAGTTGATACCATGTGGAAACAGAAGGTTAACCTCCCCAAACCAGCTTCAAAGCATATATTTTTTTGTAGTTGCATAAACATTGGCTGGCAGGGAATCTCCCCAAACCGTCCAGTAGATCCAATTCCTATCTGCAGACTGGCAGTTAAGGTTGTTCACCGATCGGTGGAATCAGCAGTTTGATTGGTGGAGAGCCGTCCACCATCGGTAGCTCTGTTCTGCAGCAGTTCTCCTCAACTGCAAACATATAAGACAGACAAAACAGGAGAACTATAGGAAACGTTCTCTCTCACATCACTCACAAATGTCTCAAAAATCCAAAACAACATGTCCAAAAGTGTCTAACTATTACAACTGAAAATTGTTCCAAAAACAAGTATCAAAATTAATCGGGTTGCCTCCCGACAAGCGCTGGTTTCAGAAAGGTCCCGCACGACCTCATTAAGCTCTTGATCATGTGTAAGGGATATCATCCCCATTAATTACTCTCGGGCTCCAAAATGTACGACTGTCCGGGAGAGGATGATTGGGCCATAGCACACTTGGCAAACCAGCAAGCTTCGGATTCTCGTATACGTTTACTCTTGAGATGCCGTGCCACCCACCTGGGTCATCAAATCCTGCTCTCAAAGGTGAACAAGTCTCCATGGTGTCTCCAAAGATGTGAGACAGAGACATATCGTTAAAAGTACAAGCTGAATTCATAGCAGAAACACCAACAGGACACAGTAAAGGATCAGGACTGACATTGGGTGGTATTGGGTGGTATTGAATGCTCATAGGGGGTCAAGAAGGGTTGGGGCCGATCAATAGGGAGGTGAGACCGATCGGTGGGTCCAGGTTCTGGGGTCTTTTGCTCATTTTCAAGGGATTATGTCCTTATAACTAAAGGTGCATGTGGTTTACTAGAAGATTTGAATACCAGAAGCTCACCACCCACCTTAAAAGTCATGGTCTTCTTAGACACATCAATAATAGCACCTGTAGTGTGTAGAAAAGGTCTCCCTAAGATGATAGGGATGTCGGCATTTTCAGGTATGTCTAACACTACGAAATCGACCGGTATGTAAAACCCACCCATCTTAACCGGGACATCCTCAAGTAAACCCAAAGGTCGTGAAGTGGTCCTATCCGCCATTTGGACTGTCATATTCGAGCTCTTGAATTGGGTCAAGCCCATCTTCATAGCTAAGGATAAGGGTAGGACACTAACACTAGCTCCTAGGTCACATAAGGCGTTTTCGATGTTAATTTTGCCTATGACGCAAGGGATACTGAAGCTACCGGGATCAGCAAGCTTAGGTGGAGAGTCACTTTGTCGAGGTGCACTACACCTTTCTGTAAAAGCGACGGTCTCAACCTTGGGGAGGGTCTTTTTCCGGGTTAAGATGTCTTTTAGGAATTTAGTATAAGAGGGTACTTGCAAAACTAAATCTAGAAATGGAATAGTGATGTCAAGTTTAGTAAGTACCTCTTTGAACTTACCGAATTGTTCCTTGTAGGGGGATTTCTTCTTAAGACGACCAGGGAAGGGAAGCTTAATCTTCATCCCAGCTTCTTCTGCCTGCTTCCCTTTTCCCAAACCAGCTTCATCATCATTCCCAGAAGCTTTGAAAAGTTCAGACCGATCGGTATAGGGGATGGGACGATCGCTGGGAGTGATATTCTGGCCATTTTCTTCGTTTTTCTGCTTCTCAGACCTCTCAGCATTCTTCTCGGAACTTACTGCTCTGTCCTCAGCCTCATAGGTGGTCCCACTCCTCAATGTTATGGCATTCACATGGTGGACATGATCGGTGGTTTTGCTAGGCTGAGATGGGAGGTGGCCTTGCTGCCTTTGAGCTTGTGAGGCAGCTAGTTGAGCTATCTGAATCTTCAAGTTCTTAATAGCCCCCGTCTTTTCTTGGTCCATTTTAGCCACTTGAGCAATGAGGTGCTCCTGGCTTTTCTGCATTCCCATCAGCATCATCCTCAAATCGTTCATATCTGTGAATGTAGGAGGCTTAAAGGGTTGAGGTCTGTTTTGTTGCTGGTAGGGCACTTGACTGATCGGTTGAGATGGTTGGCCGATCGGTGGATGCTGGTACTGAGGGTTTGGCCTGTTGTACTGCTGGTTGAAGTTCTGCTGCTGATAGTTCTGATAAGCAGCAACTTGTTCTTGGGCTCCAGGGTACCCTAAATTGTCCAGACTGTATTGTTGATGTAGGGCACTGACCGGTGAAGGTATGGGGCCGATCGGTGGAGCAATCGTCGGGGCTGTGTTGACCTTCAAACTGGCCAACTGGGCTTTAAGATCCTCGATTTGGCCTGTCATACTCTGTTGGAAATGACCTTCAGTGCCTATAGCAGCCAAAGTAGTGGAAGATTGGCCATATTGGATACTATGGCTAGCCATAGTCTCTATCAACTCACGAGCCTCAGCTACTTCCACGTTAGAGAACATCCCATTTGCCGCGGAATCCAATATCCTCCTTGAGTCCGGCATTAGAGCGTTGTAAAATGTCATGGCCATGAACCCTTCTCCAAACCCATGATGTGGGCATTGCTTCTCCAGGGTTTTAAACCTCTCCCAAGCATCGTAGAGATTCTCATTGAGGCGCTGTCTAAACCCGGTGATTTGCATCCTTAGGTTGGCCGTCCTCTCCGGCGGGAAAAACTTCCTGTAGAAAGCAAGGACTAGGGTGGCCCATGTATTGCTAGTTGCGACCGGCAAGGTTTCCAGCCAAGATGATGCTTTGTCCCTCAATGAATGAGCGAACATCATCCTCCGGAGTTGATCTTGTGTCACCCCTTCGTGGGTGATCAATTGGCAAAGGTCACAAAATCGGTTGATGTGGCGCGCCGGGTCTTCGGATAGCGCACCACCAAATTGTTCTTTGTGGATGAGGTTGTAGAAGGATGGGTCAATTTTAAAGTTTGTGGCTGTGAGGTTCGGTTTGAGAGTCCCTGTAGGAACTTGCTCAGCCGAGGGCACGACTTCGTCAGCTAGTCTAGGCATGGTTTTTCTTGGTGATATGGGTGGGGTTGATGTTGGTGAAATTGTAGGTGATGGTGAGGATGTAGGTGTTATTGTGGGTGTTTGTGTGCTTTCGTTGTCAGCCAGCCTTCGATTTCTGCGCAGTAATCTTTCTGGTTCAGGATCGAAGTTCAGCAGGGCAGCAGAGTTTCTCCTGCGCATAAACACTGGCAAGACAAATCAGAAAACAAGGCAAAACCGATCGGTGGGGGGTATGTACCGATCGGTATAAGGGCAAAATTTCACAGAAGTCAATTCGAACAGAAAAGAAACACCAAATTAATCAGAAAATCGCCTCCCCGGCAACGGCGCCATTTTGATATGCGAGATTTATGTCGTTCTAAGTCCGCTATCAAACAATATTTATAAGTCCAAACTAAAACTAACTAGGGCAGCTAGTGATAAGTCCAGGTCGATCACAGGGAGGCGTGATGTATCTAATCAGTTTAGGTCGATATTCAATTCTGCTAAGGTGACAGGTTTAACAGGTTGAGAGGTGAGTTTAGAAGGTACGAAATTGAAAGCAGTGAATAAATGAAAACAAATATAAAACGAAGTAAATTTATGAAAATCAGATGAAACGAAGACTAGGGCAGAACGGGTTCACTATGGTGTCAAAGGGATAGGTCGAGCCAAGGTCTAAACAGCCTAAAGGGTCAGAAAGTTGCTTGTCCGGCCTCCTAACCACCCCTAGCGACTCTGATAACTGGTCCGGTCTCACAGAAATCACTATCCTATGTGTCCACCGATCGGTGAAGGGCTTCCCACGATCGGTGTCAGGTCTATTTTCCCAATCACTTGGCCAGTCTCAGGGGAAAAACACTAAACAAATGATAACCTAGCGTCCTAGGTCAGTCAAACGACAGTTAAATCAAACATTGGTTCAGATGCATAAACGGTGTAATTGGAACTCCCAAATCCCGGATCCACAATAGTTCACCCTAGCCCTAGCATGCAGATTAGCTACTCATGGTGATAGATATTAAGCAAAACAAGAAGACACAGGATGGTATGGCAAGATTCATGGTCGAGAAACGTACAAACATGAACGAAAATGACAGAAAACGAAATAAAACTGAATCAGAACCTGAATTAGGGCAAAAACAAGGAGGATGCCGATTGGTATAAGGCTATGCCGATCGGTATAGTGTTGTAAATGATCGAAAACGAAAACGAAATTACTTCTAAATGAAATGGAATTACATAAATGAAAAATGGGAAATTGCTTTAGATCCGTGACAAGGGATCTGTGCTGCGGTCGTGAGATGCCCTTCGAGATCCGCTGCTTCTCCCACTTATAACCCTCCTTTAGGTCTAGGGTTAGGTTTTTGGCCTCCAGAATTGAGTCTTGGGCCTGTAGCTGAAGCTGGGCTTGCGTATTGGATCGGTCCATGTTGGACCTTAGAGTCTTGAGCTCAATCTTGGATCTTTGGTGAAGGCACCGATCGGCATAAGTGATGGGCCGATCGGCATCATGCTAATTGGACTCATCTTTTGGTCTTGGTTGCTCCATCCGATCGGCATTGGTGCTTCACCGATCGTTCTTGGGTCTTGAGGGTGTCCAATGATCATGCTAACACTTCCACCGATCGGTCTAAGCACCTTACCGATCGTTCTTGGTGTTACAACCCCACCACCGATCGGTGAAGAGTATAAACCGATCGTCAAAGGCAGGAGGTCGATCGGTGAGAATTCCTGCACAGCGCACTGAACTTCAAACGCCCGCCATTTCTTCGTTACTTGGTCAAATGAGGCGTTTTTGGTTGCGTTTCGAAGATAAGAAGAAGATCTTTCCGTGGCAATTTGAATCGCCTCGTTCCAATGTCTAGAACTCAAGATATGGCCTCTCAAAGATGACCCTAGTGAAGGAGGGTCTCAAATCATAATCTTGATTTGTTTGAGCTCGATGTTGCTTCTTCATTATAGCTGGCCCAATCGGTATGACATGTATTTGAGCCTTGTTTTACTTCCTTTTCATCCAGAATCGATTGCGTGAGTTGGTGAAAGGTTGGTTCTTGATCCTTTATTCCTCGTGTTTAGCCAAAATGCTTTCAAATCACCCATAAAGGGCGTGAACTCTGCAAAATAGACATGAAACATACCAAAGTAGCAAACGAGAGGAATACGACTAGAAAAGAGCTCAAAGGAGCTACCTATGATGCACAAATGGGGTAAATGTGTAGGCAAATGTGCATATGGAATACGCACATCAATATTCTTGTAGGCTATCCAATTACACTCATGTGGATTGATTTGTTATTGGCTTGTTATGCTCCAAGAATACAAGTCATTTTAGGTACGTGCATATTATGGCATACATGATTGGCCTAATGGCGGAAACATTACAGATCACGTTATCAACAACTCTTAGGTTCAGTGGATGACTATGACCCTTTCATAGTGATCCCACTTTCATCAATATAAATAACCAACTCAACTTGTTGAAATAGATAAAGGATCTTATCAATATAAGACACTTGTCTAAATGCCAAGCTAAAATCTCCTATTTCATAATAGATTTTGATTTTAGTATTCATAATGCCTTCTTTCATCCAGGATTGAAAATCCAACCACTCCTTTATAAAAGATAAAATAAATACGTCACTCTCAATGAGTAGTAGGCCATTTACGTGAAAGACAATTTCTCCCACTTAACTTCATGTCTATACAAGACAACTTTAACTCCCACTCAAAATCATGTCTATACATGACTTGACAATTCGAGTGAAACTATTCTTATATCTCACAATAGAAATTATCATCACAACCTCTAAGTGTTGGTTGAAACCTTAGGCTTGTGTTGTGAACACATCCCATTGTTTTAATGTGTAACTTGTACACACTTACTATGAGGCATTTTACAGATGATTTGGATCGTAGCATAGTTACACACTAACTTAGCTTTTGTAGACATCTATATGTCTATCTATGCAACTATTATTGGACAACTTCAAATAAATCATTCCTTTATTTGCATAGATTCCAATTAGTTTCATAAGGCTCTTATATAGAAAATCGAATTTTAAAATTACTAGGTCTATCCACTTCATAGATCATAATCTTATTATATCAAGAACATTTTCTTTTGATCTTCACTAATCTAAGGATTCACTTAAGAAGGCTTTCTTTTGGTCTCCTCACTAGTCTTGAGTCTAACCTAAGAACATTTTGTTTTGGTTTTATCACTAGTCCCTTACTAGTTTTACGTTGTCTCTTATTTTCTCCCACTCTGTTTTTAGAAAAACACTACTATTTTCTTTAAAGATAGCCTCATGAGCCACAAATAGTTTTGTACTCATGATCGTGAGGGAAATAAAAGTATCACAACTTGACCTTTAATGATCTATTAAAGACTTTATTGATAAGACATTGTTACTTAGCTTCAAGATAGACTAGTTCTATAAGCTAAATAAGTGGACTCAAATCCATGTCATTTACCATCTTTATAAGTGGTTACAAGTTTTAAACTTGAGTGATGTGGCCAATTGGTTTGGTAGATTCCCTACTTTGAGTTCAATAACTCAATTTGACTTAACAATTGATCTTGTAAAAGTATAAGAAGAATCAAATTCATAGCTTATGAACTTATTATAATGATCCAATCATCATTATTTTTAATGATCAATTTGAGTCGATACAATTTATGTTATTAGTGTAAGTAGTGTATAATTACAAGTTTTAGAATGTAAAAGTTTCCATAAACCGAGTGACCTGGGTTGAAAACCAAGTCACTAAAATTCAATTACAACCAATTGTTCTTGAAAAAGAAAATAAACAAATTTCCATGTCCAACAAGGAAATAAAAGAGTTCTAAACAGCAATGTCTTATAATACATCTAAAAGGAAGACAATCCAAAATAAGGCCAAGCTTCCATAGGTCTTCAACCATGGGTGGCTACTTTAGCTTCCCTTGAAGAGCCTCTTTAGGCTTGCTTGTCCTTGCCTTTATCCTTGCTAGGATGCCCTAATTACAATTAAAAAGGGTAAGAATCACAAGTCGTATCTATATACCAAAGTTGAGATCATAACATAAATGATAGGGATAAATATTTACATACTGGAAAAATCTTTCCAGCTTTAAGATCTCCAAGATACTTAGAGCAATTCCTCTTCCAATGCCCTACGCCATTACAATAATGACATTTGTCCTCAGTCGAGGCTCCCTTCTGTGGTTTGGGTGAGCTATTCTCAATAGTTTTACCTTTGCCCTTGAAGGTGGAGGGCTTATTCCCTTTACTACCACCCCTTTTGAACTTCCCCTTGCTCTTATTGTTAATATTGAACACATCCTTCGTGGTGCTAACATTTAGCCCCATGTCTTTCTCGGCTTGCACAAGCATCTTGTTCAATTCATGGAGAGAGGTTTTCATGTTTTGCATATTGTAGTTTACCCTAGACTGCACATATGCTTTGATTTTCCCCAAGGAATGTAAAACTCGATCAATAACGAGTTGTTAGGGAATGATCACCCCTTGCACTTTAAGAGTTTCAACATGCTCAATCAACTTGAGTACATGAGGGCTAACTTTTTGGCCCTCTTTTAGATTCATGTCGAAGAACGCGGAAACCGTCTCATATTGGATGATCCTTAGAGCTTGTGAAAACATGGTCACAAGCTTCGTGTAGATCTAGTAGGCGGTGCTCATCTTTATGGCACTCCTTTGGAGATCGGCCTCTATTGAAAAGATCAAAACATTTTTGATCGCAGCGGACTCTTTGTGGTAAGCCTCGTAGGCTTGCCTTATTACCGCGGTTGACCTAATTTCGGGTGTAGTGCGAGGGGCCACGGTTAGGTAACGAAGCTTTTCGTCACCTTTTGAGGCCAAGAGGAGTTACGCATCCCAATCGGCAAAATTAGCACCATTCTTTTCTAGTTTACATCGATCCATGAAGGATCGAACCCAAGACATTTTTGTGACTGTTGGAGCGTTTTGTGGATGAATTTGGAGTTGGCATTGCGAATAAAAAATATTGACTACAAAAATGAGATGAAGGAAATGTCAACATTTATCGTTTTAAAATTATTCTTGTAAACATTTTAAACAAGTTTAGCATTTAAATAGTGACCTCTACCCAACTATTATAAATGATTACGAGATCCAAATTCATATCAACTTGGGCACGGTGAGCCGATTCATCCCTCATTAACGTAATTCGGTTGATTAACTCTTTAATCGATTCTACTTTTAGAGCTCTCGACCGATAAGATTACTTTAATATTTATCTTAAGCCCGAAACACATGCGGCTACGGTCGTGAATACTTCTGTTGAGCTCAATCCAAATTTTGATGTAATAACCTTTATTACCCCACTTGCCCAACGTAACAAGTTTAGCACTCCGGTCCTCATCGGGTGGCTTCTGGAAGAGTTTAGACACAACCTACATGGTTGAGTTTTTTACAAGATTCAAGGCCATTTAGTGACACAACCCTCTTGAAAATCTACGTTCAAAATTTTCGCTAAACTTTATATTGAGTTTTTTTACAAGATTCATGGCCATTTAGTGTAACACCCCACCCACCCACAAAGCACGGTATAGAAGTAGTCATTTATGACATCTGGGAAGTTGTGTAGTGACTTTACAAACCAATATACATATTATTGGTGCTTTCGGTTTTTTCATTCCCATCCTGAAAGACTCATTAGGAGGTCACCCAAACCAAAACTACTAACTCGTAAGCACTTTTATTTACAATGTAGCACGTGGGATTCAACAAAAGAATGTATGTTTTGTTAATAAGGGTATTACAATAACCAATAAGTCTTGCTTACAACCATTGTAAGCTACAATGAAGGGGTGGAAAACACCATCAACCTAAAAAAAGTGCAAAGAGCCAAAGATCATCTCCACTTCTTTCTCTCCACTTCTTGTCCATTACTTCTATTGATGACCGTTAGATCGTTTTAGGATTTAATCTTGATCGTTTAAAAGAAATGGAGAGGAGATGTAATGGAGAGGATCCAAATTGTTACAATCTCACAGGCACAATGTTGGTGTAGTATCAAATATAACACCCTAGCCACTTACAGACTCGAAGTGATCCATATACTTATGACAACTTAACATGACGTGTATTTGGAAAAAAAGGAACATACATCGGATATATTACATCATACTCCTTTAGTACTTGAGCTTACATATATTTTTTTAAATTAGCTTTTAATGTTTATCAGTTACTCCGTATTTTTTAATTTTTACATCAACTCAAAATTAACGGAAATTATATATATATATATTTTTTTAGCAATATTGTACTTCGTATTTTTTTAACTTAATGTTTAAGTGAACGAGCTCAAACTTTTGTATAGTAAAAATCAAAAATTACACAACCAGTTTTATTACATCTAATGTATAATATATGAATTGCGTGTATTGACCACCTAGATTAACTTGTTTTTTTTTCTAGGCCATCTGGTATCTTTGTGAGAGGGGCTTGACCCGTCTTAAGCTTGCGACGGGTCGCCCCGTCACAAATGAGAATTTGTGATTTTCTTTTACCTCTCCTCTCTCCTTATCTTCAAATTCTTCAATGCTTCAATTTATTTTCTAGCATGCATTAAATTTGTCATGAGCTCTCATTCTACTCCCTTAACTAAAATAATATATTAATAAACAAACCGAATTAATGGGCTATTTCACTACTTGTAATTTCTACATTTCTCTTTAGTATCTTACAATAATATTGAAAGGCATGTTAAGTGCCTAATTGATGAATATTTTGTATTTCTAGATTATTATGATGCCACCTAATCACCATATACAATTACAAAACTAACTCTTCCATAAAAACGTAAATTACTAAACTAACCCTTCAATATAAACATAAAAGTTACTAAATTCCATAAAATTGTCATATATTTTGTATGTATACAAGTTAAAGAAATTTAAGGAATCTCGCCATTTATCTTAAATTATTTACGTATGTTAAGTATTTCATGTGTTAAAACTCCAAAAGTGATTTATTATTTATAGATTGACAACCAAATTTCAAAATTTATATTAATAATTGACATTTTCGTTGAGTTTTTCTACATGGTAACCCTATATTTTTTCGGATTCCACAGGGTAACCTTACGTTTTCAAAGCACACACGTGGTAACCCTTACTCTATTAATACTTATAAGCATGACCCCGAACTTGGTTTTTTCGTTAAATATCTAGCGGAAAATGACGTGGCATATTTAATTTTGAGGTTTTTCTACATGGTAACCCTATGTTTTAAAAATATTTACACGATAACCCTATTTTTATAAAAATCAAGCATGCTTTAAAAAATACTCATTCAATTAATCATTTTTCTCTCATTTTCATTCGATTACCCCATCTACTTTTGACACGCTCATGCTTGGGCTCTTGGGTATATTAATGAATTTTTTTCACTTCCACCTCCTTGATGTTATTAATTTCAATATTATGGTTGTTTCCAACACCCGAACGATAGATCATTTGTCTCTTTGTGTCGGAGGCCTATTCATTCGGTCAAAGTTTTCCCGTCCAACGAATGAACGGGCTCCAAGGATGGAGACTAAGTTATTCACGTTGTAGACAAAAGGGATATAGAAAGTGAGCCTAAGAAAAAAAATCTATCAAACACGTTTCTCCGATATCCTTTATATAAACGAGTAGTGAAATATTTTCCTTCGATATTGAAAAAGGCCCAACAAGATCCTCTAGATACCAAATAAAAACACCCATAGGAGCAAAGGGAAGGAGATGTAACGTGCTTCAGTCATTAAATGGGTGAGATTTGACATTTTTAGTGTAATTGAGGGAAAATGCGAGAAAAACAATTAATTAAATGAGTAAATCTCTAAGCGTGCGTGTTTTGTACAAAACTAGGGTTACCATGCAGAGAAAACTGATAATTAAATTAGCCAAGTCACTTTCTGTTACATACTTAACGGAAAACCAAGTTCGGGGTCATGCTAATAAGTAATAATAGAGTATAGGGTTACCACGTGTGTGGTTTGAAAATGTATGATTACCACGTGAAATCCGAAAAAATACAGGGTTACCATGTAGAAAAACCCAATTTTTATTTACTATATTTTCATATGATAAGATGTTGCTTGGGAAATGTTGTATATTTTTTCTTTTATAAATTGTTAAACGTAACTTCCTTGAAATTGTACCACTTCGAATATACACATTAATCTCTTTATTTATTTAAAAGTTATACAAACCCCTTGGACAAAAGTATTTCAGGTTACTAATATTCCTGAAAGTAAAAATATGACATCAAACAAATTCGGTATACAAAGCATATTCCTTACCTGAAAAACTATTCAAGCATCTAAAGCAATCAAACACCCATTTTCATTAACATTTTTTTCTATTTAATTTATCTC
Source organism: Heliosperma pusillum (assembly GCA_022085475.1). NCBI lineage: Eukaryota > Viridiplantae > Streptophyta > Magnoliopsida > Caryophyllales > Caryophyllaceae > Heliosperma > Heliosperma pusillum. Next base: position 19,138 of record JAIUZE010067122.1, read on the forward strand.
TTGAACTCCCCAATAATCAATTTTCTTATTCAAAAACATTCGAAACTTACAAAATAAATGAAAAGGTATCTTAAAAGATGGGAATCGATGATTGTATAATGGCTATAAGACATATAAGAGCAATTGCAATGAGAGATTTTTGTATTGGGTTTGTCAATAAGAATCTTTAAAAAAAAGTTTGTGCCATTGCAACATAAAGTTTGTTCTTATATCTAAGAACTGAGTTTGAAAATAAGAAGTGGGTTCTTCATTAAATTTAATTTATAATTAAATGAATAGCATTGAGTAATATAGTGTGAGTCCATTGAAGAACTTTATTTAAGTTCTTCCATTGTGACAAAAGGTTCTCATTTTTTTAGTTTGTCAAAATATGACATGACAATGATTATGGTGAGTACCGTGTAATAGTTTCCATTCACTAATCATTCATTTAATATTTTTGCCCATGAACTTCCAAATTACAAACTATATTTTTCATGGTTGAAGTTTTCATTTGATTATGGTGAGTACCGTGTTTTATGTAAAAATGGTATTGTCATCCCTTATATTAAATTATTAATTATTGGTACTATTATAATTAATTACTCCGTATTAATATTAGTATTAGTACTATTATTATGCAGTCTTATAAAGTTTGGTTTAATTTTTTATGTTATTGATTTTTATGAATCATTTTCTTTATATTTGAATTCATACTTTCCACGTGGTTTAATTTAGTTGTTTATATGTGAGAATGTTTTGAATCATTTGTTAAACTTTAGTTATGTTAATGTTTTCCCTTTTGGTTAGTATAACTTATACACGTATATCTACATTAGAACATCATGAAACGCATGTGAGCGTAGATATATAAGGTAGAGCATCACATAAGTAGTTTTAAGAGAAAATAATTACAAAAAAAGGTACAAAATTAAGGTAAAATCTTAAGGTAGAAACTGAAAATTGTGGATGTATTATTTTACTAGTTTTAAACTCGTGCAAATTTGCACGGGCCTGTTTTTTTATATAAAAAAACATTGATATATTTATATATTAAATAAATGCATAGATATCGATAAATCAAAATGTATCGAGATTAACAAAAGGTTTGCCTTTCTATGCAAATGATGTGATATTGACCGTTTTAGTGTCAAAACGTATATACTCATTACCCATTTTAAGAGATGCTTTCATTTGTTGAAATAAAAAAATATCGATGATGAACTATTGAATCGGTTTGAAGAAAATAAGCTCGAAATAAAATATTAGATCGTATTAAAGTAATACACACAAATATATACTCAAACCCAAATCCGGGCATCCATAAGACTTGATCTTTGACAAAATCACACTCATACCCGTCCGCCCAGTATAACCCCCCAAAATTTCATAACCTAATTTCCTCACACTGTTTTCAATCCACCGCCTGTCACTCACAATTGATTTCCCATCTTCTCCAATGTAAAATATAAAATTCATGTTAAAAAGCTAACTTTCATTATTTATATGATTTCATTTATTCCCTTCATTCACGATCCATATTTTACCGATACTTTGATAAAATAGTCAACTCCATCAAGTTCATCTATGTCGATTTTGCTTCGAGTTAGCCACGCAAGTATACTTAAATGTTCTTTTTTTTCCGTTTGGAAATTAATAATTGTTGTTCTATTTTTTAGTTATTTCATCACATATACATCTCCTTATTTGCTTACAAAATAAGTTGGCATAAAGGTGGGGCCCATTTTTCTTTTTCTCTTCCTTGTTTTGTGCAGTCAATTGGAAGTCATAAAATGTTTCTACTTTAGTATGTAGTAGATTAGTAGATACCCAAATAAAATAGAATGTATTTTGTACTAATGTCATTGAGTTGGAAAGTTTCTAGAAAAAAATTAGATAACTATTTTATACTAAGGTAATTTCTATCACTTTCTTATATTTATTGTCGTATCTCAAAGTATTTATGTTTCAAACTAAATATGCAATTGTCTTGTACTACTATACCATGATTTGTGCAAAATTATATTGTACATGCAACATCAAAATTAAGCATTAGTTTTTACTTTTCCGTGTTAAGGTAAACGTCAAAATTTTAATAAGAAAACTACTTTTATCCCGTGCATATCACGGGTAACAAAACTCGTTTTCAAATGAAAAGCCTTACATTCCCCCTTAATTTCATTCATTGTACATTCAAATTCCCATGTTATTCAACCAATTTATGAACCTATTTCTAATTGATTAGTTTCATTTCTTAATGAGGATTTAAAACTTTAGAATTTTTGTTTATAATTATAATGTAAGGAAGACAAAGTTTGTGGAGATCGTTTTAGGTGTTTACTTCATATATTGTTAAATACGGGTCTTATTTTAAAATTTCGCGCAAAGCCGCAAAACTTCCAGGACGGCCATGTTGTCAATCGAATTAATAAGGGTAGGGGTGAGCAAAATCGGGTACCCGATACGAGTAACCGTATCGGGTACCTTGAAAGGACAAAAGTTAGAACCCGAATACGCCCCGGTTTAACCGGGAACCCGGTTTCCGTATACGCGGTTAAACCGGGTGGGTATCCGACAATCGGATACTCGGATAAGTTTATTTAATAATGCTCAAACATGAAATTCGAGTCTACAACATTACTAACGACTAATTATGAAGATGCATATATAATGTACTAGGATCACTATTACTAAACACAATTACTTGCAAAATACCAAAATGCAAACTTGCAAAGTTTCACATATAACTTTGTCACCCATAAAGTGAGTTGCGTACATTACAAGTTTCACATAAAATGATTGGTCCACAAAATTTCATACAAATAGTCAAAATAGAAAACAAAATTTCACATACATTTTTATTTTGGTTATTTTTAATTAAACCGGGTCAAAACCCGTATACCCGGTTTTGATTTTCCCCGACCCGGACCCGATATGGTTTTTAAAAAAATGTATCGTATACGGTATACCCAGAAATTCGTATTGTGTACCCAGAAATTCGTGCAATTAAAACGTATACCGTATCGTATATATATTAAAACCGTATCGTATATTTTTGCTCAGCCCAACAACAGTATAAAAAATATTGATTGCGTCTTTATCATTTGTCATCACTCGTCCTATCTTTCTTCTATTAAAGCAAGAACATTTCTTGCATTTTGGTGAAGCCACCTCATTCTCATTTCGCTCTTTAACCATCTAATGATGTCATGTGACATCACCCCACTATCTACTTTATATTTTCTACAACAATTGCATTTGTTTTTACAATTAGTCTTGTTTGTGACGGATAGTGACCGTCACTAATGAGAATTTGTGTTGTTTTTACTCCCACATCAATAATCAAATTTTATATAAATGTGGAATATTTAATATTAATTTTTTCACCAAATTAGATTGCAAAAAAAAATTATATTTTTATAAATTTACTCCATACTCTTTATTAAAACTAAAATTTTTAAACATATATTTTTAAACCAACTCATCTACTTTATACTAAAGCAGAAACATTTAGAATGTTTCTATTGACCGCTGAATTTTAGGCTTTTACTTTTCATTGGGACCCACTCGAATTGCAATTTCTTTTTGTTCCTCCACGTTCTCTTTCAATTTTAAGATTACTATTTAGTATACTCACTCCATAGGATAAAATGATGTAGTATTTGAATGAGTAAAAATAAATTGTTATGTAAATTTTTACACAAAAAAAAAATCAAGATTGCGTAATAACATAAAAATTTAAATAAGAGTAATTATTGAACCCATACTATTAAAATCAACATCCAATAAAAAAAAGTTACGCTCTTAGTATTATAATAGTTAAAAAAATATACTGATCAAAAAACAAAATAACTTAATCAAAATATTAATTAATTTGGAAAAATTTAAAATTAAAATCATATCTGAAAATTTTCTTCCATAAAAAAAATGAAAATTCAAAGTTTGATCTGATAAATGTAAAAATAAAATCATCATGAAAAAAAAATTGAAAACTAATTATTTATTTCGAGAAAACTCCATGTTTGATATCTCCTTATTATAAAAGCTGAGTCTTTTAAACTCTTCAAATTGGTCCCTTGAATCAAGGAAGCCAAAAAACTTTTCTTATCGTAACAAACTCAAGCAATTTCTGTCATTTTATTTCCACTGAATTATGGATGGCATTAAAAGTTTACATTGTATACAATATTCTCTTTGATCCAATTATTTCGGAAAATAAAATTAATTTCATAAAGTTTCAGCGTTTTTTGTAAATAAAATTAAAATTGTTAGTGAAATTGAAATACTTTATTAAAATAAAAATTAGCCAATTAATATAGTTGAAATGATCAATAAATATTTAGGAAAAAAACATAAACTTTTTAAAAAACAAAACATGAATAAAATTCGCTACATTAAATAATAGTTTTACAAGTTTGAAATTCTATTTAAGCTGGAAAAAATATACCAAAATCAACTCCTTAATTAATAATACTAAAAGCGTAAAGATATAAAATGCAAAAAAAAAAGTGAAAAAAATGCCTCAAACTGAAATTAGTTTAAAATAAAAATACTTTCTTTGGAAGAAAAAAAATCAGGGCCGAATTCAATATAATGAAAGTATTAGATCTACAAATTTAAAGAGTTTAACGACTTAAATAATGATCAAGACGAGAAAATATACTTTATTAAAATGAAAAAGATATATAAGTATGAATTTACAGACTGAAAATATACATAAAAATGAAAATTCCAACATTAAAAGAAATAATATTACCTCTTAAGAAAGATGGTAGAGCTAAATACAATTAGCAAGTAGATCTATAATTCGAGTTAAAACAGTAATATATATATAATTATTTGGTTAGATTGTATTCGAGTCAAGTTTTCTAAAGTGGAATGAGGGGAGAGGTGAGATTGAGTGTAATGGTTTGAGTCTTGGAGGTGTACGGAGGCGGAAGTTATTGTGGAGGTTGAATGAATGTGAAGGGGGTTGAGAGAGGCAGTAGTGAAGAAATTATAGAAAGGTCAAATTTCAAAGGGGGGTCGACTGAGTTTTGTGTTTATATCAATTTGTATGTTATGTTAGCTTGGGCCAATTGTTTATTAGTGGTATTAGTTTGGGACTAGGGTATGTTACTACGAAGTATAAGAGTTCACAAATTTTTAATTAAGAATTAAGACGGTCATTATCCGTTTTAAGGTTAAAAGTTAAGACGGGTAAAATAAATATCAAATCACATGGCGAGTTGCCTAGAAAATATTTTCATAGTTAACACCGTTGTACGGGTGTTTTATGCCCGTGCAAAAATGCACGGGTTGTTTTTCCATCATTGATATTTAATAAAGTTTAAAAATAAGAAATATTCTAAAATTTAATTTATTAGTAAGAGTATGGTTGTTATATTGGTTTTAAAAAAAGTTATAATTGATATTTTTAATAAGGTTGCCCAATTTTTTATTTTTTATTGACTTAATGTTCTAAAATAGCGTTTATCTTCTTTCCATCGTAAATTTAATTTATTAATAGGAGTATGGTAATTCTTAATTTATTAGTAGGAGTATGGTTCTTTTTTTTTATTTAGACTGGCTTATGTTCTTTTCACCGTAAATATCGTTTTATTAATAAGGAACGTTTGAAGTTGTTGATTTGCTATAATAGTAAGTGTGATGATGTAAGAGATGATGTAACTTGCAAACAAATAATTTTATTTTATTTTATAAACTATGCGTAAATTATGTTGGGAGATAACTTTTTAGAATTTTAGATTTTAATAGTTTAAATTTTGATATAAATAGCATATGTATTTTGTTTAATAAAGTTTACACCAATTTTAAGTGGCAAACCCCTGTATTTTTGCACGGGTTATAAAACTTAACCGTAAAATCTAAATAAGGTACATAAATTGTAATACTTGTTTTGATTGAAACTCTGCCCCGTCATTTGCACTTCTTTCGTGTGTAAACGATATAATGTTGGCTATTACGTCTTTATCTCCCCACCCCCACACCACCCTTCTCCGTGATATGAAAGTACTGTTTACGCTTGATAGTACTCTGTAAGTTATGAATTGATATAGTTTAGATAGTGCCTATCTCTTTCTTTGATAAAACATTCACTCTACCCTAAATAATAAGTTATACTCGTTATTAATTTGGGTAGCTACATAAAACCGATGGTTGTAGGACTAATTCATTTATATGACTAATTTATTTGGCAGCCACATAAAACCGATGGTTATGCACCAAACCCATGCAATTAAAATGGTAGCCAAATAATAAGTTTATTATAGGACTAATTCATTTTGTAAAAGAAATATTTAGTATTGCACTCCAAAAGATGGTTATGTTATTTTTATTGTTACATTATTTACGAAATATTGTCAAGGCGGTCTTTGATTTGGAGGTGATGACCGCGAGACGAGTTAGCGAAAGTACGGTTGAGAGTGGACCAAGCATGACAGGAAGTACTGTCATTAACAATGAGGCCAGCAATGGGAGACGAGAGAGTGCCTGTTAAGGCTCCAAGGATTAGTTGATCCTGACGATACCAAGTGGTAGTGTATACGGGATTTGGCTGAATCGTGTTTGCAATTACAGGGGGGACGGGATTGACTGTGATTGTTTTTGGAGGGGGAGGGTTGGTACCATCTAGGTAGGAGAAGAGTTGTAAGCCATTCATAATGGCTCGGACTTGGAAGCGCCATTGTCGGAAAGTCATTGTATCCTTAAGTTGGATACAGTTGGTGAAAGTGACAAGGGTTAGGGGCGAGGCTGGTTCGGCATTGTTGGCGAGTTGAAGCTGATGGGCTGCCATGGATGAGGGAAGAAGGAAACGGAAACCGAGTATGTGAATAAGGTTCGGAGGCGGGATTCGTTAGGATCGTATTTGACTACTGATACCATGTAAAGAAAAAATTGTATTTATTATTTTGTGAAATTAGTATTGAGTTTACAGGAAGAGTTATTTATACAAAATTAGAGTCTTAAGCTTAATCTAACAACTTACCTAATTACTAGAAAATAGGATTACAATAGTCTAGATACATTAACAATATAAGCAACTAGCTAAATTAGGAGAATACTGAGGAGAGAATTGTGGAGCTGACTATTGACTCGGTTGAGACGGTTGAATAGCTTGTGACGATATTTTATTCTTAACAGAGACTTCCATATAATTAAATAAAGTTATACAAATTAATTATACTATATAGTTTTTAATCGATAGCGCTGCGTGATAGACCTGATCAAGAAATTTCAATGTAAATATTATATAATTTTGGTTGAAGTCGCTACAACAAATTGACACTTTCGTCACGATTTATGACACGGTATATATAGAATTCGTGGCTAAAATTTGCTTAGCCACGGGAAAAATTCATTCACTATCTTAGAAAAAAATTTATGCCACGGGAAAGGTTTTCCCGTGGCAAAAAGTCACTTGCGCCACGAATATGGTTATGGTCGTGGCTAAAAGTCAATCTTGCCACGACCTATGTCACACCCGTGGCTAAAATATAATTAGCCAGGAATTAATCCGTGGCAAATATTTTTCTTAGCCATGAATTACCTCTTGCCCGTGGCAACATAATTACTTAGCCATGAATTAACAAATACCCGTGGCAAAAAAATTCATACTTGAATCAATATATGTTTATGCTAAAAAAACTTTAAAATTATTTTTTTTAAAAACTATTAATGTTGAATGAAATTTATACAAATTTAGATAATATCAAAAAAAAAATTAGATATAAAATGTTGAAAATAATTTGATTAGTGAATAAATAATTTGAAAAGAATTTAAAACTTTTCTAAAATTACATACAATAAATAAAAGAATTTATCGTCTAAGATTTTGATTCGTTACAAATCAAAATTTTATTTAATGGTTTTTTAACATGGATATTATAATAAATTTATCTGAATATAAAATTATGTTTATTAAAGACGTAAATTTCACTTAATTTATTTTATTAAATTTAGTTAAAATTTTATAATCTTGAAAAACATTTTTTAAAGACTTTATCACATTTCAAAAACATACCATATCAAATAAAATAAATAAGTTATTTAATATCTGTAATTGAGAAGTTTAAAACTAATAAATCGTGAAATATTTTATTCAAAAATTGAATTATAACTTTGTTTGTAAGATATCAATAATGAAAAATGAATTTGAGATATAATTTACTTGGTGAAAAATTATATTTGGATAACGATTTAGAATTAAAAAGAAAAATACAATTAGATTAATGATTAAATAGAATAAATACGTTGAAAAACGAAAGTAAAAAAATGATCTCCAACAAATAAATAAAGAAAAGGAAAAAAATATGTTTAAAATGTAAAAATTATAAAGAAAAATAAGTTAGAGATTATAATAATTTAAAGACATATTTATAAATCACTTTAGAAAACAGTAGATTATAAATTACATTTTTTTTTTAAAAAAAAAATCCGTCTTCACTTAAAATACACTATGATAAAAAATTTCTTTGTAAATCACTCTTTAGTGAGTTATTGTATCTGTTTTTAAACTTGTTTTCTATTTGTATAAATGATTTTACCTTTTTTAATATATATTGGATATGTAACAATCGGAATAAATTTAGAGAGTAATTTTAAAAAATGTTATAATACGAGAGTAAGTTTAGAAAAATTGATTTTTACAAAAATAGCTTATTGACTCTTTAGGAAAAATATTAAATTATATCATAAGACGTTATTTTTTCAAGTTTTTTTATTCACAAAGTCAGCACTTTCTGGTTATAATGTCTATTTTTTAAAAAACAATATAGTCATATTTACGAATAAAAAATAGTCATTAATTACCCAAAAGTTGTCACTTTTTTACCAAAAACGTTTCACATTTTTTTGACGCATGAATTAAAGAAATATTAAAAAAAGTTGCGTTGAAAACAAAATATTAAATAAAAATGGAAAAAACATACCAAAATATGTCCCTAAATTAAAGAAATAAAAAATTAGGAAAACACGATTAAATTACTTTTTGAAGACAATAGTTTTTTTTGATTCCGGCAAAACATTACTCAAAATAATTAGTCGAAATATCATCATCAAAAACTTGAATTTTTTGCCAAAATAATTTATTTTTCCGCCAAATTATGTAAATTATATAATACAGTTATATCTAAGTAATATTAAATATAGTTTTGAAAGACAAAATCCATTTTAAAAAGATTCGAAATGCCAATTATATCAACAAAGTTAGCTTTCAGTTTTGCTAAATCATCATAAGAACTCTAAAGTTAAGCGTGCTCAGGTGAGATTAGTCTTGGGATGGGTGATCTCCTGGAAAGTTTATCCGATGCGTACAAATGCACTGTTAATCAAACGTAAAAATAATATTTTAAGATTTATTTATTTATTTTATGTATATTTTGTTAGCCATGGAAAAAAATTTCGCAACGGGAATTATTAGCCACGGTGAAAGCGTGGCTAAAAATTCAATTTTTGCGACGTTATTGTTTTTCCTGTGGCTATCTGTTAGCCACGGCCACTTGCACCACGAAAGGTTTTCCCGTGGCAAAGTACTTTAGCCAAGGAAATTCAACACTTACGCTACGAATTTTGTCGTGCCCCAAGTGCTCATTTGTAGTACTGAGTATAAATTTAGAAAATACCAAAATAGGGTGATTTTCGTTAAAATAAACATGCCCCATGATCGGTTGTGTCGCGGTCCCGATACAAAAATAATTACCCACACTTAGGCTAACAAATAAGGAATATAATTAGGGAAGTAGGGTGTCGATCCTCAGGGAGTACGTGTTAACTATGAATTGCTATGGAATGATTTTCATTTAAGTTCGAGTCATTTGAGGTGGTGGTCTAAACTACTAACATAAAATAAAATGACAAGTATGTAAATGACGATATGTAAATGACAAATATGTAAATTGCAAAATGTAAAACTCAAAACAGACTACTTACTATACCCGATCGGGTTGTCACGTACCCGATCAAGGAAATGCTCTGATCCGAATGACAACAATTAGATTCTAACTAAAGGCGATATTTAAATGACAATATTGAAAGGCTATCTAACTAGACTAATAAACTAAATAATAATAATAAAGTAAACTATCTAAGAACGGAAATAGAAAGACGATAAAGTAAACTAACTAGATAACAATAAAATAAACTATCTAAAACGGTAAAATAAACTATATAATCAAATTGAAATAGTGAATGAGAAATACATGTAAAACTAATTAAAAGTTTCATTGATACCAACATTAGAATTACTATGATTGTCTAGGCCTTGTAGCGGTATATTCCTTTCGGATTCGTACCGACCTTTTAGTGGGTTCTAACGTCCTCTCAGCATGGTTAGGTCACTAAACCCCTACTAGCAGTCCTAATTCCCATCCCAACTCTCGTTATAAAGATAGAAATTGACTAATACAAACAACTGTTCATGGCCACTAAACATAGTTATAGAATTTGACACAACCAAAGGAAGAAACAACTAGATGGTTCAAATGGTATCTACTCTTCTTTTAATTCATTTAACTCGTAAATCATTTCAATATTACAACTCTATTTATTTTATGTACACAATGTTAATCTTACAATATTATATCTAATTTATGTGATCATGTGATTAAGTAAATTAATAAGAAAAATATGTAGGAAATTAAACTATGAAATATAAATGCTAAAGTGATTATGGTGATTATATTAATAATGATTCTAGTGATGAATTCTATGATTATATGATTAGGTAAAATATAATGTGACATCCTAAACAATATTTCAGTTTTAACTAGATTGATTTTAGATTGATTTCCTAATAACAATAATACGAAAACAATACTAATTAGTTTAAGGGTCATGATGAAAATTGCATAGTAAAAGATAGAGAATTACCGAGTTTGGAATATGAATATATAAGAACGAAAGTAAAGAACAAATATCCAATAACAAAAGCTATGAAAACACTAGAGAAACACTAAGAAATAAACTATATTCTAAAACTTGTAAGAAAGAAATAAACTATAAAATGTGTTATTGTATGAAAGTATGCTAAAAGATAATATGAAGTATATAAAGTTGTGTAGTATATGATAAAAAGATGATAAGAGATTGATAAGTGATATTTTGTACTAATTTCGATTTCCATACGATTTATGCACTTTGTTAAGTGATTAACGAGCTAATATTGTTATTCTAGTTGTTTTGCGTGTTTTGACTCGTTTTATAGGAAATGAAGCGGTTTTGCTATATTTTCCTACTTTATGGAGCAAAGGCACTAGGATACGAGTTTTCAAGGAATTGATGATAGCCAGTTCACGATTTGATTACGATTCCGCTACATCCTTCCTCAAGTGGATTTATCTTGGACTTTGGCTTTGAACTTCAAAAGGAAACATCAACCCAAGTCAAAAGAAGATCAGCCCAAGCCCAATTCCGTATTGCATTGACCAAGACCAAGGCATAGGATTCCGTGCCTAAGACGAAAAGACGGAAGAATCCATCCTGCACACTTACCCGATCGGATTACCATTTACCCGATCGGGTATTTCTGCAAATGGACGTTACTTAGCTCTTCTTCAACCGAGCTTAAATGTGTGATTTAATGCTTTGACTAAGGTATGAATTTGGACGAGGGATCAGCAGCCATGCAACCCTATAAAAGCCAATGATCATCACACACAATCCATCATCCATTATCATCTTATCATCTTTTATCATATCTTATATCTCTTATCATCTTATCATCATACAATAACGCATTTTCATAGTTTATTTCTTTCTTACAAAGTTTTAGAATATAGTTTATTTCTTAGTGTTTCTCTAGTGTTTTCATAGCTTTTGTTAATGGATATTTGTTCTTTACTTTCGTTCTTATATATTCATATTCCAAACTCGGTAAATCTCTATCTTTTACTATGCAATTTTTGTAACACCCGCAAATGTACCCTATTTTTCTAGTAAAACTATTTTACGGATACTTTTCAGCAAATTTTAGTTTTAATTTAGAATTTATTTTTCCGAGTCGAATTTAGAATTTCCGAGTTCGTATTTGGAATTTCCGCGAGATTTCAAGAAAAACCCGTCTTGAGCCGTCTTTGACTTTATTGACTTTTTTCTTGACTTTTCCACTTACTCACCCTACATATACTCCCTCATACTACTCCTAACCTAATTCATACTTACACAAACACAACATTACTTCATCACTAAGAAACCAAAACCTTGCCTCCATTTTTGATCCATCTTCGAATCATCGCTACGCCTTCATTTCTTGCTCAAATTCTCGTAAGTTCGTCTTATTCTTCCCCTCTTAGCTTCCTCTATCCGTATTGGTAATAAAATTACCGTCTTTCTCGCTTTTTAAATTATCCGTCTTTCTCAAGGTGAATGATATTCATTTTTTATTATCTAATTGTATGTAGGTGGAGACTAGGAAGGTTTAGAATCGATTAAAGA
>JAIUZE010067124.1:0-12406 GCA_022085475.1 Heliosperma pusillum
CCGCATGCTTAACATATTTAAAACCCGTCAAAACAACAACAAAACAATCAAGTATCGACACAAGCCCAAAGGCCAATTGACGGACCAACCTAGACCGGCCTGGACCGGGCCTGGACCGGGTCTGAACCGGCCACCATACACGGCCACCATACACGGCCACCACCAACACCACCCCAAATTTATTCCTAACATGTTTTAATTAACAACCATCCATTTTAACAACCAATTCAACCATCATGCATACTAAAATTATGATTATGAACAAATCATCCAACATGTCAAAAACACTAAATATGTTAAATATTCATAAAACTTAATAATAATAACAACCTAGCATGTTACTACTTAAAATCGTAAATAACAATAAGAAAAAGAAAGTATGTGACATTAACTCGTCGAGTAACTCGGTAATCGTTACCTTAGCTAGCACAAAACCAAATAGCACCCAAAATAAGAACTAAAAACCCGTCTACTAATCTTCTTCTAAAATATACGAGTCACCAAACTCGTCTTCATAATCTTCTCCTATAAGAAATGACAAAAATAACATTATTAGTATTAAAACTTGATTTAAACAATTATAGTGTTGAAAACGATTTTGTCGGAATTGAAAATGAAACGTACACGGAGATGAAGAGCGGAGAGGAGACTTTAGAAATATAATTTAGAACGGATTTGACCAAGTAACGAAGGTTTTGTGACGATTTTGCTCAAGAACGATCAAGAACACGAAGAACGATTGTGATTATATTAAAGAAGGTATTAAGTAGATATTAAGTTGATTTAATGTAAAATAGAAAGATAATTAATGAGTAAGAGGGGAGGGTTGGGCCGTGTAGTTATAGGGATTAACGGGAGTCGGGTTTTGAACTTGTTGTTACGGGATTGACTCGGGTTTTATAAATATATTATGGTAAATATCTAGATATTATTAGATATTATGTTTGTTTAATCAAATATCTAGATATTATTAGATATTATGTTAGTTTAATGAAAATATCTAATCCTAAGAGAAGAGAGGAAGAGCCGTGTGGGAGAGGAGAAATCGGGTCTGTTTTTAAGTGATTTGTTGCGGAATTTAAATTGACAGATCGATAAAGTTACAAATATCTTAGATATTTGTATTAGTTTAATCAAATGAATCAAAAGATCTAAAATGAGGGAAAAAGGGTGTTTTGGGCGTGTGGCACTTGTAGGAGTCGGGTTTTGGGTTTGTTTCGGGACTTAAGTTGACTCGGGAATAGTTAAATGAAGTTCGGGTTTAAACCTTATAACCTACTCTTGAATTCCTAATAAATTCAAAATAATTATATTAAATTATCATAAATTCAAATAAATCGTAATAAATTAAAATAAATTAAATTTATTATTTTTCAAATATAATTTCGGTCTTTCAAATTACGGGTTGTTACAATGGGACTGGTGTTGTAAGAGAACACTACACTCGGTGGTGAATGCTATAATTTCAACATCGTCTAAAATCCTCTTCTTAGTTAAAATATCCTTCATGAATTTTGTGTAAGAGGGGATTTGGGCGATTAATTCAGTAAAGGGGACAGTTACCTAGAGGGTCTTCACAACTGCCATAAAATTACTAAATTTGGTCTCCTTATGAGTCTTCCTTAGACGGTGAGGAAAGGGACTTCAATTTTGATTGGCTCCTTTACCTTATCATCTTTCTTTTAGGAAATGTCTCCTACCTTAACTGTGGTAATTTAGGGATCTTCTACCTCTTTAGAAACTTTGTTTTGGTTGTTTGCCCACAACCTCATTGGTCTCTTCTGGCATAGATGGTTTATTGTATCTTACACCACTTCTTAGAGTAATGGCATTTGCAGTATCTCATCGTTTTTCACCGTGGGGCGGAAGTTGACCAGGTTTTCTTTGGGCATTTAAGGCTGCCAATTTAGCCATTTGATTTTCAAGCATTTTGATGCCTGCATCTTTGGCTTGGTCACTTTTTTTTTTGGAATTGAGCGAGCATTGAATATTGTTTTTGGACCACTTGCTTGTAAGAGCACGGATTCGATCTTTCTCAAGTTTGAGTCATTTGATTGGGAAGGTTGACCTTAGTTTGGGTATGGTGGATTTTGTTGGTGTTGGTAGTTTTGATTATAACTGTGTTGAGGCATTTGAGTTTGATTTTGAAAACCAGGTGGATGGTATTGTTCTTGTTGGTGAGGTATGCCTGATTGGTTTTGTGGTTGGGTTTTTTTATGTGGATTTTGGATGTTGGTGCTTTTATAGGACAAGTTGGGATGATATCTTGTGTTTTCATTGTAGAAGTTTGAGTAGGGAGTGCCTTGTCTTTGATATTGGAAGGCATTCACTTTCTCAACGAAGCTTCTACAGTCTTTAGAGCCATGCCCTCCAATTCCACATCTCTCCAAAACTATCACTTGGCTAGTGACGTTGAGTTGTTGGCGAGATTGGGAAGAATTTCCTAATTGATGTTGGAGAAGAGATACTTGAGCTTCTAGGCGTGCTACCTTAGGGTCTTATTGCTTTGTCTTTGCTGGTATAACACGTGAATTGCTATATTGCGAATCGTGGAATGCCATGGATTCGATAATGGTGTGGGCACCTTCTACATCGATTTGGTCAAATTGACCATTGTTGGCAGAGTCTAGGATGCATCAAGACTCACCACAACAACCATTATAGAAAGTGATGGCTAGGAACCATGGATCTAATCCATGATGAGGACATCCTGTTTTTAACTCCTTATACCTTCCTAGGATTCATATAGAGTTTCATTGCCCTCTTGTCGGACTCCCGTAATTTGGCTCTTTAAGAGTGCGGTTCTTTCGGGTGGGAAGTATTTTTGGTAAAAGGCAAGAGCGAAACTATCTCAATTGGTGATTCCTAAGGCAACTCTATCTTGACTATTGATCAAAAGTTTGGCATTGCTAGTTAAAGAGAAAGGAAAAAACATTTCCCTTATTTGTTCTTGGGAGACTCCATTTTGTCGGATGGTGGAACAATAATCACAGAAGTTCTGGATATGGAGACTTGGGTCTTCGGTGGCACTACCACTAATTTGGATTCTTTTTCTATGAGGCTTATGAAGGCAGGTTTGATTTCAAAGTTTATAGCGGGAGTGTTTCAGCGGTAGATTTGGAATAGTCGGATAAACGTACCATTTTCTTTTGTGGCGGTGGAAATGATAGTGAAGTTTTTGTAGGTCTTGGAGTGTGAAAGTCTTCTTCTTTCTCAAGGTTAGGGTAGATATCCGAAAAGGTTTCACGAACACGTTCTAAACTTGAAAGGTCGGAAGCTAGCGAAATTTCGTTGAAATGTTTTTGGTGTCTACGCAAAGTCTTTTCGAGGACCGAGTTGAATGAAATAGAGATATTGAGTCGAGATGAATTGGGCATAAGACAATAAAAAATATAACGAAAATTCAAAAAGGCAAAGAAAGAAACAAATCACAAGAAAAGTTATAAGTAAACAAAAACGTGCTTCCCTGCAACGACGCCAAAATTTGATGGGGTTAGTCACGTACCTAATTCAAAGATAATTACCCTAGTTTAGGCTAACAACAAATAAATGAATTTAGGGAAGTATGGGTCGATCCCTAGGAGACGAGAGTTACCATTTATAATAATCTTGTGACATAAATTTATCTTAGAACGAAGATTGATTTTAGGGGTTTATAAAAAAACACAATGCAAATAAAATGGTGATTAAATCAAAGATGAGTAATCTAGAGAGATAGGTTCATATATGTAGATTAGTTATTGTCAAAGTCATAATTTAGAGAACATGCAAATTGATTCATTGTTTAGGTCATACAACATCTCTCGAATTGTTGCTACCATAGTACAATTTCTAGCGAGCTCTCGCGTTTAACAAGATTGAGCTACCATGCTATTCTTAGTCTATTCAATTCCTGGCTTTCGATCTTATGAGAGAACATCAGATTTAGTCAAAGCTCGTGATCAAGAATCATGAAATAACAATACAATCCAAGCATGCAATAGAACAATGATACAAATTCAAGAAATCTTTTTCCAACAAATTCACATAGGAATATGAGTAGTCACTCATGATTAAACAAGATGACATCACTATCATGTTAAGATGAATTATGAACACAAGACAAAAATTTATAATGGTGAGAGGAGTATGATGATAACAATGAAGTAAAAGTGACAATAACAATAATAGAGTTATATGAAGAAGAACTGCGATTATGTCATAAAAAAAAACTATATGTTTACATTAAGATAGGAAATAATAAGAACTTAACAAATTGCATAATTATTACTTGGATTAAGGCTTAGAATGGAGTATGATCATCCCTAGGATACTAGTGAAAGTATTACAAACAATCAAACTCTTTCTTACAACCCTTCTAAAAGATAAAAAAACTACTAGAACTTTACTAGAAAAAAGAGGGAACTAAGAGATGAATAAGAGATGATTTTGAGTTGTGGGATGTGTTGAGATATGCTAAGATGCTCTTCTTATATAGGCCTTGGAAGACGCGTGAAATGAATGCCATTCATTACCATTCATTAATTGGAGGTAGCCCAAGCGAAAGGCGAGTAGAAAATTGCGAACCCGATCGGTGAGGTGATAACTTACTTCGAAAGACTTATTTGAGTGCTTATCCTTGACTTTGATTCACCTCTATGGTGTTTTAGTTGTGCTTAGGGGTTGTCTTGTTTTTGACTTGACCTTGTTCCTTAACACTCGTCTTGCTTTCATTGTGTTTTAATAATAATGCTCGGAATGATAGGAAATGATGCAAAATCATAATTTCACCTACAAAAATCAATTGGACACGAGAAATGCCTAGAGAACGATATTAGCTAATGTAATCACCTTAAAAGGTGCAAAATTCAAATAAAATCGAGCTAAAACAAGGGATAAAATCACAAAAAAATAACACACATCACTTATGCGTCGTCTTTATTCCGAATTTTAAATGAAGGATTTGGGGTCTCTTCATTATTTTTCGGGTATCCCGGTCACTTATCACTGTCATGGTGTGCTTTTATCTCAATCCATGTATGTTGAGGAGATTAGTGAACGGGTTGCGTATCGTCGTGCAAACCAAACGCTACTCCTGTGGACACTAAGTCCAAACTTAGTGCTACATCGCCTACTCTGTGTGCTGACCTATCTCTCTACCGGAGTCTAGCTAGTGCTTTGCAATATTTCAGTTTCACGAGGCCAGATATTTCTTATGCCGTGAAACATTTTTGTTTATATATGCACAATCTCATGGGCTGTCACATGCACGCTCTTAAGCGCATTATTCGCTATGTTCGTCGTACTATACTCATGGGTTATCGATCCTCCCTTAATATTTATCTTCCGTCACGGCGTACACGGATGCCGATTGGGGTGGATATCCTGATAGGAGGCGGTCTACATCTGGTTATTGTGTATTTTTGGGTGACAACTTGGTCTCATTGACGTCCAAACGCCAACCTATATGATGGGTAAAGTTGCATACCCAATTCAAAGATAAATTTACCCTTTGATCGACTAGGCTAACAACATATGAATGCATTAGGGAAGTAAGGGGTCGATCTTAGAGAAACGGGGTATATATTGTAAAAGACTATGGTTGATTTTTATCTGCTTGCACGATTAATTGAGATGGTTAAGTTTGTCATTTTATTATGTAAATACAAATAACTATGATACAAAAAACAATTAAACTATGAAGTGAAAGTGAATTTTGTTAGGTTTAATAACTCTCTCATGAGACATTTCTTATGAGTAACTAATTAACTCTTTAATTAGTCAAGCAAGATCTAGTGCATGCAAACATAAAAACATAGATAAGAAGAAAAACATGTTTCCTCACATTGATATAGGACGAAATGGCTTGTTCTTGAGCTTATAAGATTATGGGATGATCTCCAAAGTTCCAAGGATGAAAACTCTCCTCTAGTTGCACCTAAACTATCCCAAATCACCCTTATATTATTATACTAGAATAATATAAGAGAAGCCCTTAAAATATGACAAATACAACTATCACTACACTAAGTAATATTATGTTAATATTAGAAATGTATAAACTTGTTTAATTTGAAACTTCTCAAGTTTCTAGTTTGAGAATAGAGAGATCTTCAACTTGTATATTGTATGAGATCACAAGTGAGTAAAAAGAAGAGGAAGAAAGACTTTTAAAGGAAAGATAAGATATACAGCTTAGTTCCTCTGAGTCTTACTGTCCTTCACTATCCTTATTAGCATCACCAAAACCGGCCAACATGTGAGAAAGAGTGAGCATGCTTTTTCTTTTTTGTCTTTACAAAGCAATAGAGTAGTATAGGCTCTAGGTTTAGGTAGGTAATGATTAAGTTTAATTCTTAATTAGAATAATAATCAACACCTAAACACTACCCTACCCCCACAAAACCGGTTTTACTATGTAAAATGGACTCCATTTTAACTTTGTGATTTTTTCATTTGTCATATGTGTGACCTGTAACATGTTACATGTAATTTATGCTCATAAATATATATTTAACTAATTTAAATATAATCTTATAACAAAATTATACTTAACATTTTAAGTAATAATTTATAATTACATGTATCTAAAATAGGCCATATCATATTTGGTTAATATAATGCACAAATAATTATAATCGTAATTAACCAATTACGCTTATCTCAAATGTTTCATAAACATTAATCATTCTTAGTAATATAACGGTTTAATTACTAAAATGAAAATCTTATTTAATCATATTACATTAAGATATAATTCTCACTTATAATTTAAACTTGTTCAAATCAATGGATTAATTAATCTGTATCGTTATACAATTAATTAACTTTCATGATTAGGTAATCGTTCTTTCGGTGTGACCTCAAGGGATCAACTGATCACCACCATCATACGGCACTAACGTCAAACTCTAGTAAGCCAATCATTACCGATAAATGTGGACCAGTTGACTGTAATATTTATCATCCCTTTTTGTATTCTTATTATTGAGGTTTAATAAAGAGATCACACTATTTTTGAGGACACTTACTCCAACTATCTCCAACTTGTCTGAAACAAGTGTGCATCACCAATTCTCTTGTCCTATTATAATCTCCCACTCAATGCAAGGTGTCTTGCAGGTCGTACTTGCATGTGATCATATCTTGAGTGGTTTCCTTGATCAGGAGAGTAACTGTCTGACCGGAATTATCTACCGTAGATACCTTAAGAGTGTGGCCACGCATTTCCAGTTCACTACTACTCGAGTTGCCTTGAGATTTAGTTAACCCTGACAAAGGGTTGGACAATTCCTATCGCACTATTTCCATCGTACACTCACAGTTCTTTATGACCCAAAAATTGCCCATTCACCTCCTTTTACAGAATGGCTTGGGGCAAAAATCAAAGTCAATCAGAAACTGCGTCGACTTGGGCGAACATTCTTTAGTCTAAAGAATTGACTTAAAAAGAATACTATAGTAGCTCTCGCCACGACCAGGCTATATGAATTGCCAGAACTCTATAAACGGTCACTGCCCGACAGAGTGTCCCATACAGTCTGCCTATGTGATCGAGTAGTCATCTCTTATGAGCCTATGGCACTTGAACTTGCCATCAATCGCATCACGCTCCAGTCACTTGGAGGTGTCACCTCATATAAGCAGCTAGGGCCAACACTATGTTAATCCAGTTCACTTTAATATGTTTCAAAGTTGTCATTACAAGCTATTTGGATATAACAAAGTACAAAATGAGTTTTAGAAACTCAAACGATAAACGCGATTATCATATATGAACAATCGACACAATGTTATTGCTTCAGATCTTATAATCCAAAGTATACAAGTTCCATGATACTACATTGCGATCCTGTCCAAAATGCAATAAAAGCTTTGGTAGTGGATTTACCATGTATCTATCTATTCCAACTTTATGAATTGCATTTTCTTTCTATTCAATGTTATTGCTAATAACATGGATTTACTTAAGTACATGTCTAGACCTCTTTTTAGAGTTGGACTTTTTAACTTGAAAGATGCTCCCACTGTTATTATGATAAGTTTGTGATAAGTATCTTGGTGAAAAGATCTACTATTAGTTCCTTATAAGCCACCTTATCCTCATCTTAATGTACCAAGACTTCATTTGTAGAAATCTTAATGATTGACTCTTCAATCATGATCTGTAGTTATTCGCTCTGATTTTAACATAACATGGGTAGCCTAAGATTTCGATAAATTCTTATAAGTTTGGAAACTTGGATTTGTGTAACTTTAAACACATAACTAAGTTATCACTACCAAACACAAGAATAAATCCTTAGTCCTCCTCGAGAACCTCATGGATGTTCTTGAAGTCTATCCAATGACTCTCATGTGTGGATTGATTTGTTATTGACTTGTCATGCTCCAAGCATATAAGTCATTTAGGCATGTGCATATCAT
The DNA here is from genome assembly GCA_022085475.1 of Heliosperma pusillum. Classification (NCBI taxonomy): domain Eukaryota; kingdom Viridiplantae; phylum Streptophyta; class Magnoliopsida; order Caryophyllales; family Caryophyllaceae; genus Heliosperma; species Heliosperma pusillum. Next base: position 8,407 of record JAIUZE010067124.1, read on the forward strand.
GGCATACACGATTGATCTTATTGCGGAAACATTAGTAATCGATTTCATGTGACCAAAAACTCTTAGGTTGAGTGGATGACTATGATAGTTTCAAAGTGATTACACTTTCATCAATATGAAAAACCTTCTTAGTTCGTTAATTCTCAGATGAAGAATCTTTATCAATATAAAATTCTTATCTTAATACCAATATCCTCTATCATCTATCACTATAGATTCTAATACTTAATATGTGTTTTGTATCTTCCAAGTATTTCATTTGAAAACGATTTCCCAACACTCCTTCACGAAAGAGAGTATTAGTACATCATTCCCAATGATTAATATCTACATGGAAGACATGGAAGACAATTTTCTCCTACTAATCTTCATGTCCAAAACGACAATTTTAACTCCCACTTAACTTCATGTATAAATATGGATCCTCGACAATTTGAGGGAAACCATTCTCTTTTATCACATGATATAAATGATCATCACAACCTCTAGGTGCTTGCTTAAAATCACATATGTATTCTTCAAGCTTGTATGACATGTTTTAGGTAATGACAAACCCTTCTCTAAATGGCCATTTAGAAAAGTGGGTTTAACACCTATATGTCATATACATTCTCACAATGAAGCGTAGTAATGATAATTTGGATCTAAGCATGGTTACACTTTAACTTGGCTTTGTAGACATTCTTATGTCTATCTATGCAATTCTTTACCTTAAATTTAAATTTACCTTGGAGAGGTCCAAACTTCTCTACCTAAATCCATTTATATGCATAGAATCCATTTTGGTTTGTGAGGCTATTATGCAATAAATTCGAATTGGAATTACTATTAACGGCCATTTCATAGATCATAGTCTCATTACCTTCAAAAAGTAAAAGTTTTTAAGTAATACCATCTAACCTTGGACGACTTTAAGAACATTTTCTCTTGTCTCCCTATTAAACATTAGTTTGTGGCAAATTTTCTCCCACTCTAACTTTTTGAAAATTCATATATTTTCTAGGAAGATGGCTTTATGAGCCACAAACAACTTTGTTCTCTTGATCGTGAAGAAGTAAAATGCTCATGTTAACCTTGATTGATCTATAAAAGACTTATTTGTTTAGACCTTGTATTCTAGCTTTTTAATAGACTTGTTCTATATATAAGCTAAATATTGGAGTTCCATCTGTTAGGTTCATATACCTACACTTAAGATATTTCTTAAGTAAAACTAATTAACTCTTTAATTAGTTACAAGATGTAGTGCATGCAAAACATAAATAACAAAGATAAGAAGAAAAACAATTTCCTCACAATGATAATGGCACGTAAATGGGCACAAGAATAGGACTCCTTCCTACTCTTGTTCTTGAGCAAGATGAATATGGGATGAACACCTTCAAGCTTCAAGCATAGAAGCACTCCAATAAGTTGCACCTAGACTATCCCAAATCTCCACATATATCATATACTAGATGATACATATGGAACCCTTAAATAATACTACTAATACAACCATTACTACACTTAGTAATATTGTAAACTATTAGTAATATATGAACATGGTTTAATTTAAAACTTCTCAAGTTTCTAGTGTGAGAAAAAGATTAACAACTTGTGTTTATTAGAATGTGAAATGACAAGTTGTAATAAGGAGAGAAAACTCTCCTTATTAGTAGCACCAAAGCCGGCACTACCCTTGGGAAGGGAGGGCATGCTTTTCTTTTTACCTAATCAATGTATATTAGGGTGGCTATAGGTATTAAGGTAGTAATCATGATGTTCATGCTTTAATTAGAACATTTAATCACAAGCTAAACCTCACCCTACACCATACAAAAACCGGTGCACCCATGTTAACATGGGTGTCCATTTTATTTTGTGATTTTGTCATTTGTCACATATGTGACATGTGACATGTGACATGTGACATGTTATCTTATAATATAATTATGTATTTAACTAATTTAAATACAATTTCATGTCAAATAAATTAAACTTAACATTTTAAGTAATAATTTATAATCACATATAAATAAAATGGGTCATCTCATATTTGGTTGATATGATCTACAACTAATTGTAATTATGATCAACCAATCATGCTTATCTCAAATGTTTCATAAACGTTAAGCATTCTAATATAACAATTATATTATTGAATCTTATTTAATCTTATTATAATAAGATATATTTCTCACTTTTAAATTTGTTCTGTTTAAGGGATTAATTAATATGTATCGTTATACAATTAATTAATAAGGGAATCGTCATTTCGGTGTGACCTCAAGGGATCAACTGATCACCACCGTCATACGACAGTATTGTCAAACTCTAGTAAGCCAATCATTACCGATTAATGGGGATCAGTTGACTATAATGTTAATCATCCCTTTGTATTCTTGTTAATGAGATTTAATTAAGTGATCGCACTATTGTTGAGGACACTTACTCCAACAATCTCCCACTTGTTCGAAACACGTGTGCGTCACCAATTCTCTTGTCCTATTACAATCTCCCACTCAATGCAAGGTGTCTTGCAGGTTGTACTTGCATGTGATCATATCTAGAGTGGTTTCCTCGATCTGGAGAGTAACTGTCTGACCGGAATTATCTACCATAGATACCTTCCGAGCGTGGGCACGCATTTCCACCTTACTACTCCTCGAGTGGCTTGGAGATATTTGTTAACCCTGACAAGGGGTTGGACAATTCCTATCACACTATTCCCTTCGTACACTCACAGTTCTTTATGACCCAATAATTGCCCATTCACCCCTTTTTACAGAATGGCTTGGGGCAAAAATCAAAGTCAATAAGAAACTATGCCGACTTGGGCGAATAGTCTCTAGTCTAAAGAATTGACTCAAAAAGAATACTATTGTAGCTCTCGCCACGATCAGGCTTTATGAATTGCCATAACTCTATAAGCGGTCACTGCCCGACAGATTGTCCCATACAGTCTGCCTATGTGATCGACTAGTCATCTCATATGACTCTATGGCACTTGAACTTGCCATCAATCGCATCACACTCCAGTCATTTCGAGACGTCACTTCATGTAAGTGTCTAGGGGACAATGCTTTGTTAATCCAGTTCACTTTAATATGGTTCAAAGTTGTCACTACAACCTATTTGGATATAACAAAGCACAAAATTAAGTTTTATAAACTCAAACGATAAATGTGATTATCATATATGAACAATCAACACAATGTTAATGCTTCATATCTTATAATCTAAAGTATACAAGTTCCATGACACTTCATGGTCATCTTGTCTAAATGCAATAAAAGCTTGGATGGTGGATATACCATGTATCCATTTGTTCCAACTTTATAAATTGCTTATTTTCTTTCCTGTGACACCCTCAAATTTGCGGAAAGAAAAAAAAAGTAATTTAATAAATAAAAGATGAGAATACGTTTCTAATAGGTTCACTTTAGTGAAAATCGGTAAATTTTAAAACCGGAACCTATCATTAAATATATTCATCATAACGAAGGTGTCATAAATAAAAAAGGTTCATAACAAAGGGAAAATAATATTAATACATAAGAATTATACAATACGGGAACATATCTCCCGGATAATCCGGAAATAAAAGAGTGTCTAATAATATACAATCTAAGAACCGAATATAGGTCCAAGGTAATATTTCACTCGCTAGCTCGTCAATGTACCCAAGTATGCATCACAAACCTGCCAACCGCATTAAATATAAACACGGAAGCCACAGTCAGTGGGGAGTAACTCCGAGTTTTCCCAGCCACGAAATGTCGAGTTTAATAAAACATGAATAACATAACAGAGATGTATATGGAAAATACAAAACTTAACATATACGATATGCTTTTCATGTTATGAAACAAATAACTAACATATAACCTAGCATATGAAAGCTATCATTTGAATCCGATAATAAACTATAACACGAGGTAGGGAAGCTGGTATGCTAGCTCAGAGGTTACCCTGTAACATGGCCATGATACACTCAAACCCTAATCAACACATAATC
>JAIUZE010067125.1:0-38841 GCA_022085475.1 Heliosperma pusillum
ATGACATTTCGCATCAAAGACTCGGTCTTACAAAGACGCCGAGTACCCCAAATTCGGTAGATCAATTCACGAAAGAGGCGGAAAAGAGCTCAAGCCTCATAACAAGCGGTACGCTACATGCAAATAACACCACCTCGCAAGTACACACCATTTGACGGCCGGGTCGAACAACGCATAGCGTTCATGCCCACTACACATGCAATTAAGCAGTAGGATACCTCTCCGTTCCGACATTCCAGCCTTACGAACGGAAAGGTAGCCAAGGGAATGAGAATACAAAGCACAAGACAAAATAGTGCTCAAACCGTATCAATTGTAAAAACCGACTCAAAGTGGGACATAGCAAAAACCGTCACAAAACATGTGATACAAGCGAAAGAAATATCATATATCCAAAACATTAATATTATAAGTCGCTACGTAAAATTATACGATAAACGAACGATTAGAAATATTATAAATGAAAACCGTAAACAACAATCACAAACAATATACAGCAGGTGCCAGCCGGTCAGGCTGACCGGCTGCCGGTCCACCGGCTCAGGCCACAATCAATACGAAAATCAACATGAAACATCAGTGTGTCCCAGCCGGTCAGGTCGACCGGCTGCCGGTCGACCGGCTGGGATCAATGGGTCATATGAAAAACAAAGGAAGAAGGGGGGGGGGGGGTCTCAGCCGGTGGTCTGACCGGCTGCCGGTCGACCGGCTGAGCCCAACTTCATATTTCAAAATCACGTAAAAATGCCAAAATATACAGCCACTGCCCCAGCCGGTGGTCTGACCGGCTGCCGGTCGACCGGCTGAGGTCAGCAGTACACGAAAATACCTTGTTTCATCAAAGTCGACTTTTGATAATTATCGACTATCATTCTAATTCATCAATACTCATGTAATTATTCAATAAACAACATCCATCAACAATAACACAAGTCATAAGCTTACTAACTATAATCTAAACATGGTTTCTATCCTAGAAATCACATAAAACACGTAAATGATACCGAGTAACCCTTCACCGTTACCTTTAAGCGTCTCTACTAATCGTCAAGCTCCTCTTCAATAAGGTAATAGTCTTTATCGGGATCTTGGAGGTCACCACCTACATAAAGATCATAAAAGATTAATAAAATTCATCTTGAGAAAGACGGGAAATTTGAAAAGCGAGAAAGACGATGATTTTAACATCAATACGGATAGAGGAAGGTAAGGGAAGAAGAATAAGACAAACTTACGTAAATTCTATCAAGTAACGAAGAAGTTACGACTAATCAAAGATCGAAAAAAGCTAAGGAGGCAAGGTTTGAGTTTTCTTAAAGAGGAAGGAAGATATTTGTGTTTGTGTTTGAATGAAATTAGGTTAAGGAGTAGTGTGAGTTGTGTAGGAGAAAAGTCAACGGAAGTCAAAGACGGTTCCAAAGTCAAGAAAAGTCAAACTCGACTTAAGACGGGATTTCCATGAAATTTCTCGGAAATTCCAAATACGAACTCGGAAATTCTAAATTTGACTCGAAACTTAAAATTCCAAATTAAAACTTAAATTTGCTGAAAAAGATCTCGTAAAATATTTCTACTAGAAAAATAGGGTACATTTCCAGGTGTTACATTAATCCTGCAATAACCTAAAATGTATATCAACCAATCTAAAGAAGTGTTTTTAGCTTGTCAGGTATGTGTATCTAGCAAGTAAAAGGAGTGCATCTAGCTACTATAAATGTGTATCAAGCAACGTAAAGGAGTGTATCCAGGGGCGAATCCACCTAGTGGCAAAGGGTGGCGGCCGCTACTCCAAACATAAAAAAAAAAAAAACAATTTAGAAGACGGATTTGCGCTACTCCAAATATTTGTTGAATAATAGATAAATTAAATGTTAACCCACAAAATATACAATAAACATCTTATGGTTCAGTGGTAAAAGTTAGTTTTTCACCTATCTACCCGGGTTCGACTCCCTTTATAAGCAAATTCCTTCTTTTTTTTCTCTCAAGATTTTAAGTTATTATGTAAGCGGTTATCTTACTAGGTATAAAGTTCTGTATGTTTTTTCCGACTTCAAAATTTATTAATATTTATAGCCTAAATTGTTTTTGCCACTCCATACATTAAATCTTAGGTTCAAGTCTATCTAGCTTGCCAAATGAGTGTATCTAGCTTGTGTAATAACCAAACTAAAGGAGTGAATCTACCTGATAAAGAAGTGTATCTACCTTGTTAGAGACGTGTATCTAGAAGGTAAATGTCTGTTTCTAGCCAACTCAAGATGTGTATCTAGCATGCAATAGATGTGTATCTAGCAAGGTAAAGGTAGGTATCTAGCAAGGTAACAGAGTGTATCTAGCTTGCAAATGGGTGTATCAAACTTGCCAGAGATGTGTATCTACCAAGGTTGATCAATAATTGTGTTTAGGATATTTCAAGATGCTATGTTTATGTTGTTCTTCTCCCATTTTGAAAGTAGGCATAATATACAGTTATACACTCGATAAGAGAGAAAATTCTAGAAAATAAAATGAAAGTTATTTAGTATACTTTCGATTAGAGGGCATGTTGTTCTCACAAGTACATATCAAGTCACAATTATATGTTTTAAGCAATAAAAAAACTTAAAATAGACAGACGGAGCAATACATTAGGATTCAGGACCGTAGATCTGTAAGAGCTTAAAGGCGGAGAGTCTTAATCAACGAAATTGAAGTATCGCCCATGCTTGACTATAGTACTCCTTTTATGATGTTTTTTTAGTGTGAGACCAACCCAAATACTAAAATTTACTCTAATGCCTTCCTGTTTAAGGTAGGCATAGCGGGTGTCAGATATACTAGCCTCGCCATTATTCTCAAAAACACAGATTGTTTCCATATTACCCAATGATAATAGCATTGACAAATGGAACATTTCATGCCTGTCAACAGTTTAATTAGTCATTCTATGTTATTCCATCGCATTATAAACTCTGAAGCCATATAATGACAGGTCTTTTATCCTAACCCAAATTCTCTTTAGTCATTAGTATTTGATATTCGGTATTTGATTTAATTATCTGTGTAACTGATAACATTTTTCCTTAGGGCGGTCTTAAATAAAAATGTGTACCTTAGACTAGCTAGAGAACCTTTAATAATTTAACATTTTTCTTTAGGGCGGTCGTAAATAAAAATGTGTACCTTAGACTAGCTAGAGAACCTTTAATAATTTAAATTATGGTGAAGCAGATGTAGGCAAAGAGAATAGAATGAAAAGAACGGCAAAAAAAATTCGACCTGATGTTTTGATGATATTGCTAGGCCAAATCTGGACGGCAATATGCAGCAAGAAAACTCTTGCATAAAAACGGCAAAGTTCTCTCCATGTTTCTCATACATTACCTCTTGGGCTGTAATTATTTCTCCAAACGATGCAAGCTGACAAAGAACAAAATCAAGATCTCTTATATACCAAAATAATATACCCACAAAACATCGGGGGAAAAACAAAAGCCACATTGGTCAGATAATTTTTCTAGCTCTTAATTTACTACTTCCTAACTAGTGTTCATTCAGCGACGAAGACAAAATGCATGGGAAGCAAATAAAAAACTAAATTTTTCATCATGTCAACAGTTGAGCTCCCTTTTATTGGAGCAATCATTCTTTCTTAAAAATCCCGATACATAGGATAAAAGGAAAAAGCCGAAGATACCCGAATATTGCAGACCAGGAAACGCGGCATAGTGGGAGACGCACACCTTCCCTATGTTAAGAGTCCTAACTTATACTCAAAATGACTAAACTAAAACTAATCCATTCCAAAACTAAAAGCACTTGAACACAAGGGAATCCAATTATTGTAAGCAATAAAACCAGTCAACAAGAGATGAAAAGTTACGACGGTGAAGGGCACTCCTCTAGTAGCTTAAACAATGCGCATACTATCTTGCTACATTTGTAGGCCAACCTCAGAAATTAAATCGATACATGAAACAAAGCAGATATCAAAGTACTCCCAGGAGAGAAAAGACACTTCACCCAAAGAAACCCATACTCTATAATCATCCGCCAACAAACCCCAAGCATACCAAACATCAAATTAGATAACCTAAATATTAGAATTCGCAAAAATGGAAGCATAGAACCCCAACACTAAAATTAAGTTGCACATGAGATTATTTCACCTGAGAATATGTGAGCACTAAGAGGGTCTATTATCATCAATGTGTAGATAGCTTGCCATAGGAGAGTATCTAACTTGCCAAAGGATTTTATCTATCATGTGTATTAATAAATCTAAAGGAGTGTACCTACCTTGTCAAAGAAGTGTATCTAACAAGGTAAATGTATGTATCTAGCAAGTTACAGAAGTGTATCTAGCATACCATAGATATGTATCTAGCAAGGTAAAGTTACGTATCTAGCAAGGTAAAGGAGTATATCTAGCTTGCAAATGAGTGTATTTAGCTTGTCAGAGATGTGTATCTACTAAGGTCGGTCAACAATTGTGTTTAGGATGGTTGAAAACGTTACCTTTATGTTGTTCTTCTCCCACTTTAGAAGTAAGAGCATAATATACTCTCGATAAGAGGGCAAATTCTAAAAAATAAAATGAAAGTTATTTAATTCACTTTGATATACACTATTTTATTTGAAGAAGAATAAAACAAAATAGACTAACAATAGGGTATGTACCAGTTAAGAAGTGTTTCCGTATAATTTTAAGAAGAACATATCTTGAGACAAAAACCTGTGCCTAGAAGCAAAAAAAATTCACACTATTGAAGTAGTGATGGATGAAAGAAGAGGTAATTAAGGAAGAATTAAATAAACACTATTGAAGTAGTGATGCATAGTAAAACACTATAACTTCTACACTTACCAACCAATTTCTTGAGTATAGCACAAACACAAATGGTAAATCTATGCAAAATTTTATTCAAGCTCAATGATAACAATACATCAGTGGACCATAAAAACACTTGATATACACTTGATATACACTTGATAGTAAGCCAGTATGATATATAGCAATGAACATTTCCGAAAATTTCAATCACCTCCACCTTATATTTTATACAATGCATATCCTAGTAAAACCACACAAGACCATTCATTCTTGTAAACGCAGAGGCGTCGCAGGCTGGCTCCATATAAATTATTAACTAACAACTAGAGGCATATGTGACTAACTATTCACAAATGCATATGACGAACGTGAGAATTAAGAATGCAGCTCAAGTATAGACTACGATTTTTGGCTCAATAAAGTGAATCCACAATTAATGCTAATCCAATACTAGGTATAAAGTAAACTTTAATCATTCCAATACCAATCCACAATTATATGAATCCTCAATGAACGTATAAACATAACTACATTCAGGAACATTTAATCAGATCGCAATAGCTCATCGTATCTAGCCAAACTTGAACAATTCAAAGAAATCGATCAGTAAATAGCAGGTATGAAGCACGAATGACATTAACGTTAGACTTGTTCAAATTATGTCAAATTTGGGGAAAATTTTAAAACTAAGGAAGTAATTTAATTAAACTCTGAATAATTACAGAAATAAAGACACTTACATGGCGACTAATCCATGAGATTTGATTAAAATTCGAGGAATGATGACGAGTTTGAGCGAAACTCGATCAAAATTTTGGTTTTGTGCGAAAGAGTGTGATAGAGATTATGCCGCCGGCAGCTGATCCTTGTCGTCGGATGACAGTGATCATCGGAGGATATTGGTCGTCGGAGGACGGCGGATGTGAGGGGTGAGAAAGAGTGGAAGTGTTTGTTGTTTGTGAGAGTGAGTGTGTCGGATGACACTGAGAGTTTTGGGTTGGGTTTGTGAGAGTAAAACGAGCGTTTGATCTTGGCCATTCATTATTTGATCTGGACGGTTTGTGCTTAGTTCGTAAGTTCGCATTGAACTATAGGTTCGCACGGGAGCCTGATTCTATATATATATATATGTATCCAAAACGTCCTTTCCAAATCAGTTACTCTGTATCTTCTGAATCTCGGGCCAAGATCACAATCTCCAAACCGTTGAGAGCTCCATCCTTGTTTGCCGCATATGCAAGTGTCATTTTGCTCACAATGGTTCAAGTGGGCTCTCTTGCCTACTCTCTAGTCACCTTTGTGGTGACTTCTAGAAACCTATCCTCAGTTATGGCGTATGTACCCATCGGTCAACATACGCTGACATAAACTCGAAGACTTCTTCGCCATCATCGTCATTGGTAAGTCAGTCTTGCAACTGGTTAACTTTGGTTTCTATGTACGTTACTTAGTAACTAGGCGTGTATTTATTTTCTGTTTTATTTAAGGCAATCAGTTTACCTTTGTCAAAAAAAAAGGAAAATATAAGGACTTGTAGGAATCGCCACACTTTTGTTACACCTAGGAGACGCCAGTTCTTTTGCTTAACTCGGCAGTCAATTTGGGAGCGTATCCAACTCGCTAGCCATTTTTGGTACCACTGTGATTGTAGTTGGATATATTTTTTTCTAAGATCTAAGGAGTAAAATTGGAAAGAACACGAGGCTCGGTACTTCATCATCTCAATTTGATTGTAGTCAAGTCTGCCACTCTGCCAGTATGTACGAGTTTGGGAGGGTCTCAATTGAATTTTAGAAAGGTGTAATTATATTAGATTTTAAAAATCAGTACTTCATCATCTCATTCATTTAGCTTGGATATTTATTCAAAATTTCAAAGATTACTCCATAACTTTGGGCTTTGGGCACCTCAAAGGTCATAATTTGACACAGTAATGACACTTAATTTTCCTTAATCTTAATATGTTGCCTTTAGCATCAACTTGGTATTGCGAGGCAATGAAATCAATTCTTGTTGATGATATGTTTTCCTTTTTTGAGCGAGATCTATTCCATAGTAATAGTTGGTTATTGAAATTGATCTATAACAAATGAACTACATTTTGAAGAACATACCACTTTGAAGATACAACATGATAAGATCTTAATTTACACAGTGAGCAACTCTTCATCTTCAAAACTCAAATTCAAGGTGTTCAGCCGGAAGCCGGCTCCTTGTACAGCTTCAAGCAAACCAGAAGCCACTCCAGTTGCTTGAATTGTCGTCTGCTTTGTTAGCTACAAAGGAAAAAAAGAATCAATGAGCCATTATTACAACTAATGTCAACCACAATAGTAACAGATATTGTCAAAAACTTTCTGGAAAAAAAAAAATTCATTCTACGAAACAAGCACTATCTCAGTACCACATTCAAGGACGACACAAAAGCCTTGGTAAATAAAGTCATAAAGTAGTACTATTCATGATCCAGATATAAAACACGTAAAACTAGAACTGACTCACCTTGTACCTCCTTTTACACACCAAAAAAACAATGATATATTGTGATGTAGTATACCCCTTTATCATTTGTTTTCCTTTGATTAAACAGTTGGTCTCTCTTGTGACGGTCACAAGCTTGTGACGGACTAAACGTGACCATCTTATGATAAAAAGTAATATCCATAAAATGTTACCAGTCATATAATGGTTACATTTTCCATAAAATGGTCACATTTGCTCCGTCACAAGCTTGTGACGAAAAGTGTCCGTCACAAATGAGAATTTGTGTTGATTAAAATATCCTCACAAAGAATAAAAAAGGCAAATAAATGATTGGGATGAAGGGAGTACAGCTGAAGTTCCTGTTTGAAAGACTTTAACATAAAAAGGAGTATGCACAAGTTTTTTGAGCTTACATAAGATTAGCAAGGTTAAAAATTTATCTTAATAATTTGGAGCAATCGGAAGGGAAGCAACAAACTATGAAGGCAAAAGAGAGTGACTAATATTTTTAAAACAATTCCTGAAAAATAATCAATCTCACCTCAACAGTTGCAATGCCCTCGGAAATATGAACCTTCAGATCACTGATCCCTTCTGTTCCCTGGAAAACATAAAACAACCAAATTGAGACATCGAACCTAATATACACAGTCCATCCAATACAAAATGGAAAAGAAAATCCGTGACGCCAGCCATTTCATATCTTAGAGCCACAACTAAAGAGTGAATAAAGCAAGACATAGTAAGTTTTGGGTAAGACCGTTCTTCACTAAGTTATGGTAAGTTGTGGTAAAGCTTTAAGGTTTTGGGTAGTTTTCAATTTGGAAATTTGGCTAACCTCGAACTTTTGAATACTCAAGACATCTTAAATCTAAGCCATAATTTGGAAATGAGCACATTGCATTCTGGAACTTAAAACCTAAGTATACAACTTATTGCAGAGGCCCACCCTTTTCACTTAATGCCTTTCATTTCCTTAACTAAAAGGAAAAGAGAACGGAGAAGATGATGTCAAACTCTTCATACTATAATATGGTGGAAAAGGCTGGCAGTTGATGGATTGTCAGGAAATATATTTTGCAGTCATCTAATGATTAACCAACTAAATAAAACAAACTCATTCTCTAATGTAATTTTCCTTTGTCTATTTGAGCAGAACCTTTCCATTTGCAATGAAGCCAAAGACTCCGTACTCTTCTGCTTAGGAGCATGATGAAATTTTATTAAACTGGTTGCCAAACAGAACAATTGCCGATGCAATTATAATTATGTGTCATTGGGGAAATAAGCTCTCTGCATGAGTGCTTACATCCGATCACCTCTATACTGGAGGCAATGGGGTAATTTTGATGTTGCTAGGTTTGCATCTATACAAAAAGAATACAGTATTTTCTGAACAAACCATAAAATACGACAAATAGTACGCTCCTCACTTTTTTTTTCCTTGTTTAGTTGTTAAGTCAGACAGTCTAAAAATTGACAGTGAAGGGATCCAAAACAAGTCTAATCCTGAAATTTCGCTAATAAAATGCTGACTGACTCTAGCAGCTACGTTTTGAAGTATCAACTGGTCTGGAATAGAATTCTGTTTCAACTAAATGCAAACTCGAAAGTGACTTTCCAGCTGCTGTATTTAAGAACCATTAAATGAAATGAATTGTATTGCAGTACACATTATGAACAAAAGAGCTGTAGATCTTGTGTTTGCGAAAAACTATGAACAAATGTACAATGGGTTCATGGTTGGTTAGGATTTTGACATAGGTTCCAAATTGACAAGTCACACTCAAGACCTAAAAACACATTCTGTCCTTCGTAGGACTCCTACCCAAATGCTAAGACAGTTAATATACTCCCTCCTAGTCGATCATTTCTTCCCTCTTTCCTTATTGGGTAAGTCGGGTTTTCTTCCCTCTTTCCCTTTTTGGATGTGGGGTTGTGTGTTTTGTGTGGTCTAAATTCATTTGTATGTGGGGTAGTGTGTTTTGTGTGGTCCAAATTTATTTCCTTAATTTTTGTGTAAAAAGGAAAGGGGAAGAAATGAGTGACTAGGAGCGAGTATGAAATAGGAGTACTTAATTAACATTTTTATATACATAATTGTTAGTTTTAGAGACCATATAACCTGCATTCATTGCTTGACTGCCGACACTTATTAAGAATCCAACAAAGGTAAGCCTTAGAAGACTGATGTTGATGGTGAATCCAATATCCTTGAATAGCATAGCCCATAGTTAAGCAAACAAGAAAACAATTATAATAAAGTACAGAAGACTCATTCAGTATCGTTACAAGGACATCAAATATTACCTCCAAGGCTTGGGTAACTGAGGGGATAGCAAGTTCATTCATTGTTCCTTCTGCCTACAACACCAGCATAAAAGAAGCAACTTAGACAAGAGAACAAAATCTCTAAACCCTCAGAATTCAAACATAAATTAGTTAAATGCATATGTATGTATATTTATGAGAGGTACTCTCCACAGATGACTGAGAAATATTACTGCTTGTGCTAGATGTTCTGTACGAAATTTAACAGCACACAGTTGGTTGACAGAAAATAAACTATAAACAATTACATATAAGAGGAACAAACACTGGCTGGTTATCACGCAAAATAAATCTTAATTATCAACGTATACCACGATATGCTAGATAACTCAAATGACATGGAAGAGTGAATCCCAATCTAAAATCATTTGGTAAGAACCGCGAATCAGCCGTTCACCAATCACAGACAACAAGTCTTCCCAGTCATTCTCCAACGAGAGTAAGCCTAACTATAGCATCATCGCATAGATGTGTGGCCGTACAAGGAAGGATCAACTCATAAATGAAGTGGTTAGGCCGTTACGGATAAGGTTAGAGTTGCCCTGATAGAGGATAAATGATGGTGAAGATGTGAGAAAATGGTTTGGACATGTGAGAAGGGGGCTCATTAGGCTGTGGAGGCTCGAAGATTAGGAAAAATAATATATTGTGAGAGGTTGAGGAAGACCTAAGAAAACTTGGATAATGGTGATTGAGAATGATACGATGTTTTTTGGGATTGATGAAGTACACTCTCGAAAGAAATAATACGGGTGGACGATGGAGCCGAGTAAAACCAAAGTATCACCTATAGATGCAAAAAATCATACATCCGTTTGTAACATCCTTTTGGTTGACCATCAAATTATTGAATCTCTAACAAAATCCGCAATTCAAATATCCCTTGGAAGGCAACCATCTCACTATGACCTATGTAAAGCCGGTATCTTAGCTCATAAGGTCACGAGGGGTGCTACTCTGGATTCAAAACCCATGAGCATCAAATTTGCCCTAGTGGCTCGCTTAACACTAAAAAATGTCATTTTTGAAGTCTTTCCACTACCATTATACTTTACGTATCTCCTGAAGTATATTGTTTTTTGGCCGATTAACAGAAACCATATCATGTCCACCAACTGATAAAGTGCTAGATTTCTCAAGTAAAAGTGTATAAAACTTGCTAAAATGAAACTAAAGTAATACTCCCTCCAATTCAATCCATTGGTAACATCTATTTTTGGGTGGTCTTCGAGGCGACACTTTGACCAAAATAATTTTATAAAAGACATTTTTATAACAAATCTAAATATGTAAGTTTTATCTTGAAAATTTTCATATTTCTATATTTACGGTCAAGGTTTACTAAGTTTGACACCAGAAGTAGATTTTTACCATTGGATTAAATAAGAGGAAGTAGCAATAAATTATCACTATCATTATTTTTCTGAAAACGAACCAAAATTGTAATTGTAATACTACATATTTCATCCGTCTCTCGATCATTTGTTATCTATTGCTTATTGCTTTTTATACGAAGACAAGGAAATGAGAAAAGGTGGTGAAAAATAATCATAAAATAAGAGCATCTCCAATGGTAAGCTAGTTGCTACTAGCTTACATTTGCCACATCATTTTTTCAAGCTAGAACAATTCCAAACTACAATTTACTCCAATGGTTTAACAATTTACTACTAGCTTGATTTGACCTACTTCTATTTTCTTATTGGTTATACTACTCTTGTGGGTCCTTTCAAGCAAGTAGCTCCATGGAGCTAGTAGCTCAACAAATTTGTGGGTCCATTTGAACTAAGCTAATCTACATGGACACCTCCAATGGTTGAGCTACTAGCTTGCAATTTTATAAAATTGCAAGCAAGTCCCCAAGCCAAACCATTGGAGATGCTCTAAGTAGCTCTATCTCATGCCCACTTGCCTACCCCAAGCATCCACTTACCGATTTGTCCAGAACTTACTAAATACTCTGTATAGAAATAGATAACAATTAATTGATACACCCTAAAATGAAAATAAATAAGACTTGAATGAGACAAAGGGGTAATAAATTAGAAAGTAAATAAATAAAAAGAGGACCTGAAAGAACATTATAAGCCTGTCAGCAGGGGAAACTGGAATGGCAACAGGCACCTCTTCTTCAACCAATCTTTCAGGGATAAGGGTATCTTCTTCAGATGACATTACTCTTGTTATTTTACATTTGTGGTTCCAAATCAATTCAGCAAATTTGTGGCTACAGATGGGATTTCTCTGTAAGTTAAGTCTCCCAAAAAGGTTGGGTTTTGGGGAAAATTTTGAGGTGTTAGTTTGGTAGATTGAACAACTGAAAGGCTGGAAACTTGAGATTGTTGACATTGTTAGGTAGTTTCAGGTCTCACAACTGTCTGGGGTTTATGTTTGGTTATCTTATACTTCTATGAGATATCGATATGTCTATCCACAGCGGTGATGGACGAAGAACGAGTAAAAAAAAGAGAAGTTTGTTTTACCGCTTTTTAAAATCCAATTTTTTAAAATTACAGTTTTATATAAATTTTTTTTGGTAAATTACATCTAAAATATCACTTTACTTCAAAAAATGCTTCAAGTTGAGAAATCTGGTGAATTTAGTTAAAATCTGACCAATATGCCCTTTTCTTATTTTAAGGTATACCTACCCAGATTTCTTGCCTCTCTATCCAGATTTTTTGTCTCTCTTACCACAAACTAATAAATCTCCCAAAACAACCTTAAAACATGATATTATTCATCAAAATTTCTCCCTTTTATTTTTATCAAAATTAAGCAATGGACACAAAAACAACACAAATTCTCATTTGTGACAGACCAACCCGTCGCAAGCTTGCGACGCGTCGCCCCGTCACAAACAAGACTTATTGCAAAAACAATAACATAAATAGGTCAAAAAAGTTCCTTTCTTTTCTAGGTAACTTCCATACAACCCGTATTAAACACCAACAAACCAAGATTTACCATCGGTCGCTGTCATCGGCGACGATCACAAACCCAACAACCTCTTCCCATGTGACAACCCTCGCGATAGCGGAAATAAAACATAACAAGCATGCGATTTATATAGCGGAAAACACGATGTTTTTGAAACTTTTTACATGCCAAAAGAAAAGTACGAGGAATGTCAAGTAAATACAAACTAAAGTATAATATACTACAAGAGACGTAGTCTCTCAAAACGTGATCAAATATCAAAGTCGTTTAGCAAACTAGCTAAGAAACGTCTAGGGGTGAATCGTCGAGGCCAACACCCGCTAGCTCACACCCGAAACCAAAAACAAGCAAAATCCATCCAAGAAACTTGTTCATCCATGAAAACATAAACGCCACAGTCAGTGGGGAGTAACTCCGGGTTCTCCCAGCCATATCACAAATAACATACATAAACGGTAATAAACATGTAGAAGCTTGCATATATATATATATATATATATATATATATATATATATATATATATATACACACATGTGAATTACGAGAAGGATAAATAAGCATTTCAATATATAAAGATATAGGCGCATAAGTACAAAACTGTAAGCATCCGATTATAGACAAACTCGGGGAAGACACCCTTAGGCAACTATATACTCATTAGGGCTTGCATCTCACCGTTAGCGGCATATACTTGATAAGATAGAGACTCGACATATAAACCACGCCAAGTCATCCAACAGTCACAAATAATCAACATATAAACATCCATCCAAACATACGAATATGGTAACATAATCTCTCACGGTTAATGACACGCACTAGCACCATGTACATAGCAAGTATGATCAATACGCGTCCACGGGATAAACATTTCCCTGAACTCATACACGATTAACATTTCGTATATGTAGACTCAATTCCTCCCGGTAGGAAGACGATAATAATACGGTCCTAGTCTAAATCTGGCCAGACTCTCGGAATAAACATTTTCTGATTCAACATGCGATACACATTTCGCATCGAAGACTCAGTCAAACACAGAAGCCGAGTACCCCAAATTCGGTCAACCTTCACGAAAGAGGCGGAAAGAGCACAAGCATCATAAACAAGCGGTACGCTACATGCAATAACACCATCTTGCAAAGATACGACATTTGACGGCCGGGTCGATCAACGCATAGCATTCGCCTCCCAAAAACGTCGTCATATCTCCACTAAAACATGCATACAAGCATTAGGGATACATCTCCTCGTTCCGACATTCCAGTCTAACGAGCGAGGAGGTATAGCCGGGGAATGAGAGTTCTTAGCACTTAACGATTAGTGCTCAAATCACAACATATGTAAAACCGACTCAAAGGGGGACATATCAAAAACCGTCACGAAAACATGCGATATAAGCGAATGGGATATATTCTAAACATGAATATTTAATGCTATTACGTAAATTTATACGATAAACGAACCATACAAATTATTATAAATGAAAGTATAAGAAAAGAAGTAGAAGGAGAATTACAGCTTGTGCCAGCCGGTCAAGTGGACCGGCCGCCGGCTACCCGGCTGGCATTTTAGCAACAATTCAAAACCACCAAAAATACAGGGTGTCCCAGCCGGTCAGAGGGACTGGCAGCCGGCTACCCGGCAGGGACCATATGTCATTTGAGAAAAAGAGGAAGGATAAAGGGGTGTCTCAGCCGGTCGGCTGACCAGCAGCCGGTTGGCCGGCTGAGACTTATATAATACCAAAATACGTCAAAAATTTCAGCCACCCTGCCAGCCGGTCAGCTGATCGGCAGCCGGTCGGCTGGCTGGGACTACACATGCACGAAAATCACCTTCTTTAACCCAATAATCGTCAACAAACATCAACTATCATCAACAATCATCATCCAACATAAATTCTATAGTTACACATCCAATTCCAACACATTTACTAACATCAAACTATATTACGTATCTAATAAATGTCACTAGACATTTAGTATATATCAACTAAAGCATATAAAACACGTATTGATATCGAGTAACCCTTCACCGTTACCTTTTCGCGTCTTCAATCTTCTTCCAATTCTTCCTCCACAAGGTAGTAATCTTTGTCGGGGTCTTGAAGGTCTCCACCTACAATTAGACAACAAAAGATAAATATCATTCACCTTTGAGAAAGACGGATAAATTGAAAATGAGAAAGACGGTAATTTTATTACCAAACAAGATAGAGGACGATTAGAGGGGAAGATTATGACGAAAATTAGAGGTTTTGGGTGAGTAATGAAGGAGTAGTGATGAATTTGAGCTTGATAAAAAAAATGGGGTTTCGGGTTTTGGTTACTTGTTGAGGAAGAAGGTGAGTGGAAAAGATGAGGGAGTTAGGGTGAGTGGAGAAATATGGAAGAGCACCCCAAGGCGAGGCACTCGGTCGAATGAAACCTTTTTCAATCATATCATCAAGTTGCTTCCTTAACTCTTTCAACTCGGTTGGAGCCATGCGGTAAGGAGCTTTAGCTATGGGTCCGGATCCAGGCACAAGATCAATGGAAAACTCAACACCACGCTTGGGAGGGATCGGTGGCAAGTCTTCAGGGAATACATCAACAAAATCACAAACTATAGGTACATCATCAATCTTTGGTAAGGAGGTAGTTGTAGAAGTCACAATACACAAGAATGCTTGGTGATCCTTTCTTACCATACTCACCAACTTCATTGCGGAAATCAATTGCACACCCTTTCGGGAATGAGATCCCTTATAGGTTATTCTAACTCCTAAAGGACTCTTTAAATAAATCTTTTGATCTCTACACTCGAATCTAGCATGGTCCAACGCCAACCAATCTATACCTAGGATTACATTAAACTCTCCTAGAGGAAACTTAAGGAGATTAGCGGGAAAGATATACCCGCAATAGAGATAGGGACATTAGGGTAAAGAGTAGAACATGAGATAATTTCTCCGGATGGTAAGGATATGGGAGTATCCTTACTAGAAGTAGGCTTGATAGATAAATTATCAACATAATTCGAAGACACAAAGGACATGGATGCACCGGTGTCAAATAGAATAAGACACGGTAGCTCTAAGATTGAGAACATACCCGTAATTATCTCCGGATGAGCATCGGCTTCGGCTCGGCTTAGAACATAGATAGATCCCTTGGGTTTGGCAATTGGAGGGGGCAACTTCCGATCAGGGCAATCATCATAACGGTGACCAGTCTTCTGGCAAAAGAAGCAAACATAAGGTTGGTTGAAGCATCCTACACCGGGGTGGTGTGGTTGTGTACAACGATTATATAAGCGACCTTGAGCTTGAGGGGGAGCATAAGGCCTATGAGCCACATTAGAAGTAGCTCGGGGCGAGAAAGGAGTCCTTGCATTTGCATTTGGAGGAGGGTTGAATCTCCGCTTGTTGGCATAGGCATTGGAAGACGAGGGAGTAAACTACCTTTTTCCATAGAAGTTTGGCCTAGGTGAGAAGGAAGGAAGGGGACTCTTCATCATTGCTTCATCCTTGATGGCCTTTATGGAGTTCTCGGCCCAAAGTGCATCATCATACAATTCTCCAAAAGAGGTAGAATTCCTTCTTACTTTGCTTTGGAGCAAAGCACTAAGCTTATTACGGTAGTAAAAAGCTCGATCTTTATCATCCTTGATGAGCCTTGGTGCAAAGTGAGCAAGCTTGTTGAATTGAGTGGTGAAGTCTTGAGCCGTCAAGTCACCTTGCTTGAAATCAATGAATTCCTTGAGTCTTTGTTGTTTGAGCTCCTTAGGATAAAATCGGTCCTCAACAAGAGCCTTGAAACATGCCCAATTGAAATCAACTTCAAGAGTAGCGGTGGGATTAGTAATCGCCCACCAGTTGTCGGCTTCCCTCACAAGAAAGTTCTTAGCAATCCTCACTTTGTCTTCTTCACGGACTTGGTACAAGTCGAATTGCTTTTCCATCTCCCGAAACCACTCTGAGAGCTCGGTAGGGTCCTGTTTTCCACCATACGGCGTGATCTTGCTCCTAGCAATCTGGCTAGCCACCCAAGCATAACCTCCTTGGTGATGGTCTTCTCTATGAGGCGGGGCTTGGTTGCCTTGAGCATTGGCCGCATCTTGTTGGTTCCTTAGAACTTAAGTAAGAGCCTCTAGAATGACATTCTCTACGAGTCAAGGTCTAACCATCTTCATAAGAGACAAAAAACAATCAAGGTTAATCCTAACACTTAGCATAAACAAAGAGACTACCAAGTAAAGTCCTTAATTTCTACCCATCTCTCATTTATTATTTCAAGGTCAAGTAATTTAAGTTTAGGGTTCACATGTGTGCGTCGGGAGCGTCATATGCTTTGATACCAACTGTGCCAACCCTCGCGATAGCGGAAATAAAGCATAACAAGCATGCAATTTATATAGCAGAAAACACGATGTTTTTGAAACTTTTTACATGCCAAAAGAAAAGAACGAGGAATGTCAAATAAATACAAACTAAAGTATAATATACTACAAGAGACGTAGTCTCTCAAAACGTAATCAAATATCAAAGTTGTTTAGAAAACTAGCTAAGAAACGTCTAGGGGTGAATCGTCGAGACCAACGCCCGCTAGCTCACACCCGAACCCAAAAACAAGCAAAATCCATCCAAGCAACCTGTTCATCCATGAAAACATGAACGCCACAGTCAGTGGGAGTAACTTCGGGTTCTCCCAGCCATATCACAAATAACATACATAAACAGTAATAAAGATGTAGTTTGCATATATATATATATATATATATATATATATACATGTGAATTACGAGAAGGATAAATAAGCATTTCAATATATAAAGATATAGGCGCATTAAGTACAAAACTGTAAGCATCCGATTATAGACAAACTCGGGGAAGACACCCTTAGGCAACTATATACTCACTAGGGCTTGCATCTCACCGTTAGCGGCATATACTTGATAAGATAGAGACTCGACATATAAACCACGCCAAGTCTTCCAACGGTCACAAATAATCAACATATAAACATCCATCCAAACAAACGAATATGGTAACATAATCTCTCACGGTTAATGACACGCACTAGCACCATGTACATAGCAAGTATGATCAATACGCGTCCACGGGATAAACATTTTCCTGAACTCATACACGATTAACATTTCGTATATGTAGACTCAATTCCTCCCGGTAGGACGACGATAATAATACGGTCCTAGTCTAAACCTGGCCAGACTCTCGGAATAAACATGTTCCGATTCGACATGCGATACACATTTCGCATCCAAGACTCAGTCAAACACAGAAGCCGAGTACCCCTAATTCGGTCAACCTTCACGAAAGAGGCGGAAAGAGCACAAGCATCATAAACAAGCGGTACGCTACATGCAATAACACCATCTTGCAAAGATACGACATTTGACGGCCGGGTCGATCAACGCATAACATTCGCCTCCCAAAAACGTCGTCATATCTCCACTAAAACATGCATACAAGCATTAGGGATACATCTCCTCGTTCCGACATTCCAGTCTAACGAGCGAGGAGGTATAGCCGGGGAATGAGAGTTAATAGCACTTAACGATTAGTGCTCAAATCACAACATATGTAAACACGAGTCAAAGGGGGACATATCAAAAACTGTCACGAAAACATGCGATATAAGCGAATGGGATCTCATATATTCTAAACATGAATATTTAATGCTATTACGTAAATTTATACGATAAACGAATCATACAAACTATTATAAATGTAAGTAGAAGGAGAATTACAGCTTGTGTCAGCCGGTCAAGTGGACCGGCCGCCAGCTACCTGGCTGGCATTTCAGCAACAATTCAAAACCACCACAAATACAGGGTGTCCCAGCCGGTTAGAGGGACTGGCAGCCGGCTATCCGGCTGGGACCATATGTCATTTTAGAAAAAGAGGAAGGATAAAGGGGTGTCTCAGCCGGTCGGCTGATAGGCAGCCGGTCGGCCGGCTGAGACTTATATAATACCAAAATACGTCAAAAATGTCAGCCACCCTCCCAGCCGGTCAGCTGACCGGCAGCCGGTCGGCCGGCTGGGACTACACATGCACGAAAATCACCTTCTTTAACCTAATAATCATCAACAAACATCAACTATCATCAACAATCATCATCCAACATAAATTCTATAGTTACACATCCAATTCCAACACATTTTCTAACATCAAACTATATTACGTATCTAATAAATGTCAGTAGACATTTACTAAATATCAACTAAAGCATATAAAACACGTATTGATATCGAGTAACCCTTCACCGTTACCTTTTCGCGTCTTCAATCTTTTTCCAACTCTTCCTCCACGAGATAGTAATATTTGTCGGGGTCTTGAAGGTCTCCACCTACAATTAGACAACAAAAGATGAATATAATTCACCTTTGAGAAAGACGGATAAATTGAAAATGAGAAAGACGGTAATTTTATTACCAAATAAGATAGAGAACGATAAGGGAAGATTATGACGAAAATTAGAGGATTTGGGTGAGTAATGAAGGAGTAGTTGATGAGTCCATTTTATATATAGTTTAACTTCCTAGTTTAGCTTGATTTTACATGATTATTATACTTTGTTTAGTATATTTGTGAGCTAATTACGTGTTCTAGGTGTATTGCTTGTGTTTGTTACATTTTGTAGGAATCTAAGCATTTAGAGGTTTTTTCCTACCACATTAGCAAGCATCAAAGTTCACTAAGCTAAAATGGAAGCAAGATGGACCATGGAAGGATACTATGAGAAATGACAAGCCCAAGCATGAGGATTTGTAAAATGGTTTGGTGTACAAATGATAAACCAAAATGAAGCCCAACTTAAGGAGTCAACAACTCAACATAGAGATGCTCTTTGGATGCTCATGGGATGCCAAACAATGCAATTAACCGGAGAATTAAGGAGCTTAAAGGCATAAAATAGGATTCTCAAGCATTTAATTGAGCAATTAAGCAATTGTTCCTGGATTACTGAAACCCCGATCGGAGTTTGGCATATGTGAATGCATACGTTTCAAGTCCCTCTCCCTATATAAAGGAGAGGGACCTCGACACTTAGGCATCCTTTTTCATATCTTTCTCATCATCTTGTACATCATTCTACACTCTAGAAAACACTCTTTTACATAATGTCATTAGTCATTAGATTAGGTTTAGAATAGTTTAGTTTCCATTAGTTGTTACATTTAAGGATTTCAATTTATATTACAAGTTCATTTGCAAGTTAATTAGTTTCATTGTGTTCTTCAATTCCAAGTTTCATTTCCTTTGTTGAGGTAATTCTATTTCTTGTATTGTTTTGTTATTTCCTTTGTCATTTCCATTAGTAGTTAGTTATCATGTTTAACTTATCATTTGTCATTAGATTAGTTATCATTATGCAAGAGTAGTTAGTTTGTCTAGGGAATTAGGGAAGCCATGCATAAATAATATTTTCAATTGTTGAAATGAGATGTTATGATTATCAAATAGTTGTTTCTATCACATGCTTGTATTGTATTGTTAGTCTTTGATTATTGATCACAATCCTTGATTAAATTCGTTAATTCTTTCTATAAGTCGAGAGGCAGGGAATTGAATTAAACTAAGCATGTGTTAGTAGATCGACCTAGCCAAAGCGAGAGTTCGTTAGGACCCGATTTATGGTTGACACTAATATCGAGAGGTGGGTGTCTTTAGCCTAAACAATTATCGTTCTTATCAATTTCCTAGTTTGACTTGAGCATTTACATAATTTTCATGTGTGACCCGACCTCCCTAGACTCTGCCTTTATTAATATTGTTGTTTCATAAACCCAACCAAACCAATTGATAACCGATTTTGATAGAATTCACCCCATAACAACTTGTATAGCAACTCCCGTCTCCTTGTGTTCGACCCTTATTACTACATTTATTTGTGTCTAGGGTGTTTATCTTTGATTAGGTGTGCGATAGCCTATCAGTAGTGATAAATTTGAGCTTGATAAAAAATGGGGTTTAGGGTTTTGGTTACTTGTTGAGGAAGAAGGTGAGTGGAAAAGATGAGGGAGTTAGGGTTTATAAGGGTGAGTGGAGAAATATTGGGGAAAAAGCTCAAAAGCGGTTTAAGGCGTAACTCACACGAAATTTCGAGTAAATTTCGAATACAAACTCGGATTTGCTAAATTAGACACGGGAAACTAAGTTCTAGACTAAATCTAAAATTACGCTAAAACGTATCCGTATAATATTTTTAAAATACAAATAGGGTATATTTGCGGGTCTTACATCCCATTTCCAAACTCTTTCTCACATTTATATATTGATGTATCTCAACCCAAATTTAATGTACCTATTAACCAATTTTTTGTATATATGTTAAGATACACTAAAATAGTTGCTAGATACATCAAAGATTACAGTAGATACATTGATATGAGTGGACTTTTATGGGGTGGTAAGGTAGAAGAGGGGCGGCGGAGTCGCCACCGAAGGTTTGTTGATATGTCCAACGAATAAAAGGCGGAGAGAGATTGAGAAGAAACAAGTTGGAGGAACTCAAGGTTGGTATATATAATAAGGTGAATAAATAAATGCGAATATGGGTTTAATAATCGGGAACTTTAGGGGTTTCTGGGCTTAATGGTGTCGTCGTAGTTGCGCCAGCATGGGGGATGCTCGATGGTGTTCGCCGTCACCGACGACGACATCAAATTAGTGGTGATAGGGGAGATAAGCGGTTTTTTTGGGTTTGAAGAGGGTGGGGAGTTGGCTTTTGCGGTGATGTTGTTGTTTGCCGGCGGCTACTTCTGGTTGTGCCAGTCGGAATGTCTTCATGGTGGTGGTTGCCGGCGAATGTTGGTGGTCGTGGATAGAGATGAAGGACATTTGGGTTTGGGCCTTTGGGGTGGTGGGACGTTAACAATATGATTAGGAGTGTCAGTGGTTTTTCTTTTTATTGAAAAAGCATAGTGTTAGTATTTGGAGTAAGTCGTTTCCACTTTTTGCACCGAGTGGTCGTTTCCACCGGATCCTAAATCTATATATATATATAGGGGCGGGATCTGGTGCGAACTCATGTTCGGTGCAAACTGTACGAACTAGATAAGGACCGTTAGATTGAAAAGATCAACAACCACATTAAATTTCCTGTAACTCACACAAATACTCGTAATATCACATAAACCCAAACTCCATTAACCCCATCCACTAAGATCAACAGCCCACTACCCCCAACACGTCGGGGTTGCAACCGCCGGAGGTTCGACACACATCGGCGGCGGCGGCAATGAACCATTAAGAACCTGCTACTTCCCATCTTCTCTCACATATCAATTCCAATCATCTGTCAACAACGATACACCACCAATGTCAACGCCGACGCCGCGATAGTTAATGACGCCGGTGACACACGTCGGCAAATTAAACCTGGTGTCTCTCCACCGTCGACATCGATTATCTATCATTCACGCCTTTTTCCTCTCATTTTCAACCATTTTTCGTCACTCGTCGACGGCTCGACGCTGACGTACAACCACTCAGACGCAGGCGAAGTCTTGTTTTTAACCTTTCAAATCCTAGCATTGTTTTTTATAGACTGACTTTTTTAAATCTCCTTTTTTTATGTCGACGGTGTTGGGTGCTAGGCTGAGTGGTTGTGCGACAATGGGGAAAGATGAGATGGTATAGGTTACGCTGGAGAATATAAAAAAAGGACTGATCAACGTCGTCGTCGGAGTTGTCCCCGACGATTAGTATGGGACCTATCACGATAGATGACGATGGATGGAGGTGTGTTTACTGTTGGTCTTAGGCATGACATTGGTGTAGTGGTGGTGGGGCTGGTGGTGAAATTCGTGGTGGTGGTTGTGATGTGTAGGGGTTGGTGTTTTGGGTCAACCAAGAAGTTGGAAATGGTGACCATTGTAATTGGATTAATCTGAATTGGTAGTTCATGGGTTGGGTAGCATTGAATTATACGTTTTTTCAAAATATACGCTATTATCCGGGTTAAAACTTAAAATGAAAAGAAAAGAAAAGGGTAGAGAGAGAGATGAATTATCAAGCTTAGCCAAATAAGAAGAGGAGAAACCAATAATGGCCATGATAAAGGAAGCAAGTCGACCCAATAACACAACGGAAATTGTGCTACTGCAACCACTTTTGATAGCATAATAGCAATGACACCTAAAAATGCTTTGTTTATTCATTCTCTTAGAGCTATTTCTGGAAATTTGGTGGTAATTCTTTTATTGTGATTATACTCAAACGGTCTCACATACCTTTAGCAAAAAACATATGCTTGAGATACACTTCTTTAGATAGCTAGATACACTTCTTTAAGTTACTAGATACATACTTTTAGCTTGCTAGACACATATCTTTAGCTAACTAAATAAATACCTCTTTAAGTTGCTAGATACATACCCTTAGCTAACTAGATACACTTCTTTAAGTTACTAGATACATACCTTTAGGTAGCTAGATACAGTAAAATTACTAAAAGGAGTGTATCTAGCAATTTAAAGGAGTGTATCTAGCAATTTAAAGACATGTATCTAGCAATTTAAAGGAGTGTATTTGACAATTTAAAGGTATGTATCTAGCAATTTAAAGCAGTGTATCTACCTTGCCAGATATGTGTATCTAGCAATTTAAAGGAGTGTGTCTAGCTATTTAAAGGCATGTATCTAGCTATTTAAAAGCATGTATCTAGCTATTTAAAGGAGTGTATCTGGCTTGCCAGATATATGTATCTAGCAAGGTAAAAGAGTGTATCTAGCAATTTAAAGTCATGTATCTATCAATTTAAAGGCATGTATCTAGCAATATAAAGAAGTGTATTTAACAATTTAAAGGTATGTATCTAACAATTTGAAGGAGTGTATCTAGCTTGCCAGATATGTGTATCTAGAAATTTAAAGGAGTGTGTCTAGCAATTTAAAGGCATGTATCTACAAACTAGAGGTTTGTATCCAAAACTTTAAAAGAGTGTATCTAGATAGTTAGAGGTATGTATCGAGCAACTTTAACGAGTGTATCTAGCTATCAACTTAAAGGAGTGTATCTAGTGAGTTAGAATTTTGTATCTAACAAGCTTAGCGAGTGTATCTAGCTGGTAAGAGAGATGTATTTAACAACTTAAATAAGTGTTTCTAGCTAATTACAGGTATTTCTATATGTATCTAGAAATTTAAAGGGAATGTATCTAGAAATTTAAGGGAATGTATCTAAAACTTAAAGAAGTATATATAGCTAGTTAGAGGCATGTATCTAGCAACTTAAACGAGTGTATCTAGCTAGGTAAGTGCCTATTCGGTGTCTTCATTTATGTCTTTCGTGAGATTTGTTTGCATGGCGTATTGTATTCATTGTATGACGATTCTTAATTACCTCTTAGCAATTGCCGCTCTTCTCAGACAAACTGTTAACAATTGCAGGTTTTCTATTTGAATGGTCATATGATTGTGGCAACAGCAGAAGGATACTTACTGAGTTATGGTTCGATGCTTTATTTTTCCAAACAAAAATAAATGTACTTTTGTATTTATCTTGTAAACACAAATTCAATTATTGTAGCTCTTTAGATTTTGTTTTGTTTTTACTTGTAGGCACTAGGCAGTGGTAGTAGTTTTGTTTCCAGATTAAGACATGCTAATGAAAGCCATAGGAAATGAGTGCACATCCATCCTTAGACACTAAATTTTCACATTGTTGTAATAAACTTGAGCCAAGTAGATAGCCAACAGTTAAAGATTTGATCATTTGTTTTGAAATAAATAACACAAGGGTAGCCAAACGTCACCGCATTAACACCCCACCACCACACTATCACAACTCACAAGCGCCAAAAATCCATGACTTTTACACTGACCCCATCAAACATATGACACCAGCAACCGTTAACATACCAACGGCTACTTAGCCTCACATTTGCAACTATTAATCATGCCCAACCACTTGCACTACCACCACACTCACTCCATCACGTCCTGCACACATAACCTGATAACTATTGAGTTAAGAACC
This sequence comes from Heliosperma pusillum, assembly GCA_022085475.1. Classification (NCBI taxonomy): domain Eukaryota; kingdom Viridiplantae; phylum Streptophyta; class Magnoliopsida; order Caryophyllales; family Caryophyllaceae; genus Heliosperma; species Heliosperma pusillum. The sequence goes on from JAIUZE010067125.1 coordinate 24,565, forward strand.
GTCTATTCAACTTATTATTATTAGTTAATTCCGACAAGACCGAGTCACCATGAATTTCAAAATCTCAGATCTATAGGAGGACTTGGCTTTGGCCTGCCTTCTGATGTTTCGTTTCGTTGATGGTGGTGGGACCTTCGACACCAGGCGCGTTATGTTTGATGTATAGAAGAGAACATGGGGTCTTATACAGTTGATTCACCAATGGCGGAAGCTAGCGGTGGTTAATCTCCAAGGAAAGTGAGATGGGCGAAGGGAGGAGAGTGCTAAGCGGCGGCGGCGAATAAGAACGGAGGAGGTAAGTAAGTAGGCTTGATGGTGGTACGCCGACGAGGTTGATGCCGGAGCTCAGACGATGATATTACGGTTGTGGTATGGTAGATAAGAACGGAGGAGGTAAGTAAGTAGGTGTTTGGTTTGAAGGGAGATGAGAGTGACATTTGTGTTGAGATTTAATCTGGACCTTTCATGTGACTTAATCCAATTGTCTTCATTAGTTCGTACAGTTCGCACTGAACTATTAGTTCGCACAAGATTCCAATTCTATATATATATATATATATAGAATTGGGATCCGGTGAGAACCACTAAAATAATGAGAACCGTGAGAACTCCACCTTAAGAAATTTATTTTTAAAAAATAAGGACATTTTTGGGTTCGGCGTAGAATTTTATGGCTAGATAACATACATCTTGGTCGAAAAAATATAAGTTACTCACGGAAATTGAGGTGAAATACGATTTATTAATTTTCATGCACCTAGAAGTCACTTTCATGCATCTAACAATTTTCATGCACCTGGTGCTCATTTTAATGCATCTAGAGCCCGTTATTTTAATGCACCTAGTACCTGTTTTCATGCACGTAGCAATTTTCGTGCACCTAGTGCTCGTTTTCACGCATTTAGAGTAATTTTAATGTACAAATTCAATTTATGTACATTAAGTACATATTTTATAATATAATTAATAAATTTTTGTTTAGTTACTGCAAGTATTTTCCTTGAATAAATTAAACTAATTGAAAATAATCCAACAAAACTTTCGAAACAAGATTTGATGGAGATTTAGTGAGGGTTCTCACGGTTCTCATTATGTTAGTGGTAATCACCGGATCATGACCCTATATATATATATATATATATATATAAATGAGATCAAATGAGTCCACCCCAAAACCTTGAGTCCATGAGTCCTTTTTTGGACCATTGGATGAGGAAGATGGATGGCTGAGATTTAGGCTCCCAAAAGATGATTAATGAGCTAATTTTCTACTCTCTCTCTTCTTTACTTAATTAACCACTAATCCAACCCTAATACACTATATAACTTTTTCCACTCAACAACTTCTCTCTCATTCCACACAATTTCATTTTTATCACACAATCAAACTTCTCTCTAAAAAAAACTCCATTTTCTCTCATTTTTCCACCACCCAACACCTCCACCAAATAAAACCTACACAAAAAAAACCTACACCAAATAAAAACCCACAACCTTGCCCCCGCCGCCCTGGCCGCCCCTGCAACCACCCTCCCCTCCGACGCACCTGCCACCACACTCCGACCCCCTGTCACCATCCTCCGTCCCCCTGATAGTCGATATTTATGTCGTTCTAAATCCGATATCAAACAATAATTTATAGGTCCAAACTAAAACTAACTAGGGCAGCTAGTGATAAGTCCGGGTCGATCACAGGGAGGCGGTCGATCTAATCAAATCTAGGGTCAAGTTCAGTTCTGCCAAGTAACAGGTTTTAATAGTTTGAGAGGTTGAGAAAGAGGGATAACAAACGAAAGCAATAATCAAAATGCAATATAAAGGGTACGAAAATCAGATGAAGGAAAAACTAGGGCAGAAACGGGATCACTATGTATCAACGGGATAGGTCAGCCAAGGTCTAAACAGTCTAAAGGGTGAGAAAGTTGCTTGTTCGGCCTCCTAACCACCCCTAGCGACTCTGATAACTGGTTCGGTCTCACAGAAATCACTATCCTATATGTCTACCGATCGGTATAAGGCTATGCCGATTGGTGTCAGGTCTATTTTCCCAATCACTTGGTCAGTCTCAGGGGAAATACACTAAACAAATGATAACCTAGCGTCCTAGGTCAGTCAAACGACAATTAAATCAAACATAGGTTCAGATGCCTAAACGGTTTAATTGGAATCCCCAAATCCCGTATCCACAATAGTTCACCCTAGCCCTAGCATGCAGATTAGCTACTCATGGTGATAGATCTAAGCATATGAACTACTGTATTAGCATAAGACATCATAGCAAAGCGATGTGGAAACAATAAACGAACGAAATAACTAAATGCGAAACAAAGAAACCTGAAATAGGTCTGAATACAAGGCTATGTCGATCGGCAGAAGAGTATCCCGATCGGCGGAAGTACAAAAACGAACGAAAACTTAAAACTAATCGACTAAAATGTAAACAATAATCTAAAATGGAGTTTTTGAGCGGAAACTCGATCCGTGACAAGGGATCTTGCGTCTAGGGAGAGATACCCCTCACTCTCTTCACTTCCCCTTCATATAGAGCTAGGTTTTCTCCTTTGGGCTTCGATGTTTCTTCTGAGTGACTTGGGCTTCGGAAAGCTTCGGTCCCGTTGCTCAATAGCTTGCCCAGTAGATTAGAGAGGTAGAAAACGAAAGTGGGCTTGTCATTGCCGATCGGTGTCCTAGCTTACCGATCGGAGTGGGCTTCAAGAAGTGTGTACGATCGGTGTCCTAGCCCACCGATCGGTGGATGGGTCTTGACGATAGGTGTGGGCTTGAGTTGTCCTCTATAGGTCTTCATTTGATAGTTCAAGGTAGATGTGGGCTCCCAGCGATAGGTGGGCTTGTATGAAGTGTCCACAAAGCTTAGGAAGAAGTGGAAAGGGCCCCCAGGATGTCTCTGCCGATCGGTGGTAGGCCAATTGGCCCTTGGTCGATCGGTAGGTGGCATTGCCGATCGGTGGTAGTGTTAAATTCCTGCACCGCGCACTGAACTTAAAACGTCCGCCATTTCTTCGTTACTTGGCGGATTTTGGCGTTCTTGGTCTCATTCCGAAGCTAAGAAAGAGATCTATCTTATCCATTTTGAATCGCCTCAATCACATATCTAGAACTCAATCTATTTCCCTTCAAACTATCCAAAATGCATCCAAAAGCACCCCGAGAAGTCCTAAACCTGCAATTGAGGAACAAAACATACCAAAGTAGCATAGGCGAGGGATATGACATGAAATCGGCTCAAATGAGCTATAAGTAAGACTGAAATGGGGGCGAATAAGTGTGTAAATGTGCATATAAAATATGCACATCAAACTCCCCCAAACCAAACCTTTACTTGTCCTCAAGTAAACATAAACCAAAGCACACTTAATGACCACGGTAAGAGATAACGACTCTGGACACCCTGCTTTCTGTTCATCCAAACTATGGCTTTCACAAATAGATAAGAACAAGTGCACAAGAGTCGACCTTCAAAACAGGTCTTATACATGCCTAAATTTCAATGTTCTTCATGAATAACGCAAGACCTTGCAAACGAGCTCAAAAGTAGAGACTCAACAAGCACACTCAATAACATGATCCAAGTTCGTAAATAATACTCGTAGTACTAAAAGTTCTCAAGGTATGCTGGGCACAAGGTTGTAATGGGGCTATGTTCAATAGGTGAAAGATGGGTGCGTGCTAACGCGTATGGGAGTGTGGGGCTCAAAAAACTGGTGGTTGCGCTACCACTAATGAAAAGACCCAGACGACCATAACATTAACCAATACCGATCATAGGCAAAAATTCGAATCTCTTGACATTATCATAACTTCGGTAATTGCACTTCACACAATAGGAATTCACATTTACGTATTGATAGCACCATTTTGGAACTGCTACCTTCACAATAGATCTCAGTACTTCACTTTATTGTTTGGAAACTCAACTTTCGATCACTATTCTTGCTGTATAACTTGCTATGAAGCTGAATTATTCTCCAGACATTCATATAACACTGAAACAGGCCAAAAACAGGGGCTTGCCGATCGTCATACTACCTTCACCGATCGGTGTACTAGGCCACACCGATAGGTATCAGCTCAAAAACTTCAAAAATCAGGCCCTTTTCTTCATTTGACACGTTTTCGTGACATAACTCTCCTATACGCAACCATTACAGTCTGGGTAGGATGTTTTTACGATGTAGTTCATAATTTGTAAGGTTGTAACCAAGGTAGTCAATATAGTCTTGTGAAACGTGGTCAATAAAGAGTGGATCCTACATCTAAAGGGACGAATCAAGGCAATTTGGCTTAGTGGAGTTCAAATTTAAGTGAATGCCCGGTCCGCGGACCTAGGGTGCATACCTTCGGAAACTACAACGAGTCAATATTCACACTTATGAATCAAGCACGAGCATACAGGTTAAGAATTACAGTACGTCATTGAGAAGCATTTCGATACAAAGTAGATTCACATCAAACAAGTCAATTTAGACATGTTAGACTCGTTAATCCAATCTAATCTCAATATGTCGTATCATATAAGTTAGGCCACAGTTGAGATGAATTAAGCTAAGTGTATATATCTTCATCGTCGTTTTGCACATCTCGAACCATTACACACACATAAACAGTTCTAAAAAATTTTATTTTCACGTATGAACATGCAACTGCTTATAGTACATATGAATGAAGCACATATGAAGCACACAACCAAAACCCTCCCCCAAACCAAACTCGTCATTGTCCTCAATTGACGAAAATCGGTGCAAAGGTGGTTAAAGGAGAATGGGGAATGCAGGTGAGAGTGAAAGTGGAGAGGGTAGACTTACAGAATGAGTGAGAGTTCCCCCAAACCGGTTCAAAGCAAGGCGGTGAATGGTGAACAGGTCCTCACCATCCCGAGCTATCATCAGCTAGACGGCTCCGTCATTACCTATAGCATTACAAAACAGGAGGAAAAATGTCTCTCTCGCTCTCATCTCACACAATGTTCAAAGTTACAAATTGCAAATTGTCCAAAACTAAAACAAACCAAAAAACAAAATTGTTCAAAATGAAAATAGTCCAACTAAAAACAAAAAAATGTCTCAAAGTCTAAGTATATGTCAAATAATCGGGTCGCTGTATGACCCTCCATCAGAAGTGTCTCCAAAATCATCTTGGAGGACTGCGACTTGCCATGGTGTACTATAAGAAGGGCGATGACTCCAGAAATTTTGCGGCATCCCATACATCGGCTCTCCGCTCAAACTCTTGCCCTCGAATCCTTTCGAATAGCTACTCAAATTGCGACCTGCGAAAGATGGGACAGAGCAAACCGACTCCACAGGGTCTCCAGAATAGTGAGACGGAGCCATAAAATCAGTAATAACACAGCTAGACTCCACAACACAGCTCACAGGGGTTTTCAGGCCTACCACCGATCGGTGGGTGCTATGACGATCGGTGAGGAGTACCTCACCGATCGGTGTGAGTGTGCTCTGGCCAGTTTGGCCCTTGTTCTGGCATGTGGTGGTCTGTGTCAGGTCTGTGGGGGTCTGAACTGGCTGGTACTGTTCCTTAATCAACGAATCAGACTGAACAACCAAGGGGGAACGGGGTGCAGCTGAAGGTTTAAACACAAGGAGTTCACCCCCTACCTTAAATGTTAAAGTTCGTTTACCAACATCGATTATTGCGCCAGTCGTATGTAAGAAGGGTCTCCCTAAAATGATGGGGATGTTAGCATCCTCGGGAATGTCTAACACCACAAAGTCTACTGGTATAAAGAACCCTCCAATCTGTACTGGGACGTCCTCTAGCACCCCTAATGGTCGTGAAATGGTCCTATCCGCCATTTGAATGGTCATATTCGAGCTTTTAAACTGAGTCAATCCGACTTTCTTAGCTAGAGATAGGGGTAGGACACTCACACTAGCGCCGAGGTCACATAAAGCATTATCTATATTAAGGGCGCCTATGGTACATGGGATGCTGAAACTACCGGGGTCACCTAGTTTAGGTGGAGAATTGCTCAAGTGAGGTGCACTACACCTTTCTGTGAGAGCAATTGTCTCTACCTGGGGCAATGCTTTCTTCCGGTTCAAGAGGTCTTTGAGGAACTTGGTGTAAGAAGGTACTTGTAAAACTAGATCAAGAAATGGAATAGTAATATTAAGTTTAGCAAGGACCTCTTTAAATTTTCCAAATTGTTCCTCGAAAGGGGACTCCTGCTTGAGACGCCTCGGGAATGGCAGCTTAACCTCAGTTCCAGCATTTCCAGCTATCAAGTCCTTCTCCAGACCTTCCCCAGAGCTCTCTCCAGCACCTGTTAGACCCCCATGACGATCGATGGTGGGGTCCACCGATCGGTGTAATGCTCCACTTTTGCCCCTGCTTGTTTCTGTTTCATATTCTGGTTCGCCCTTGTCTCTGACTTTCTTCTTTTCAACCCTTGGCATGGAAAGACTGTCATAGCTAACTCCACTCCGAAGATGAATAGCATTAAGAGTGTGAGTTGGGTGGTTGGGTTGTGGAGGCAATTGGCCTTGTTGCCTTTGAGCTTGCGAGGCGGCCAGCTGGGCTATTTGAATCTCCAAATTCTTGATGGCGCTAGACTTTTCTTGGTCACTTTTGGCCACTTGAGCAATAAGGTGCTCTTGGCTTTTCAGAACCCCTTGCAACATGCTTCGTAGATCATTCATGTCGGTAAAAGTCGGTGACTTGTAAGGTTGTGGTGACGATGTGGATGCAGCCTTGTTTGGATGTTGATAGGCTGAACTAGAGGTGCTTGTATTACCCGGTGGAGGGCCTTGATGAAACTGAGCTTGATATGGTTGCTTGTAGGGTTGTTGAAAGCTCTGACCATAAGGAGAGCTTTGCTGATAGTTATGGAATGCAGCAACCTGCCCTTGAGTGCCCTGACATGTGTAGATCGTGTGCCCATATAACCCACATGCATTACAGATCATAGGCAATGGCGAGGACTGCACTCCACCGATCGGTGGGAGGGGTGTGACGATCGGTGGAGTGTTGTCCACCTTCAGACTTGCTAGCTGTGCTTTCAAATCTGCAATTTGTGATGTCACGCTATCCTGGAAACATGTCTCACCACTCACTGCTGCAACACTAGTGTAGGATGATTGTACATACGATATGCTATGATTAGCCATTTGCTCAATCACATTCCTAGCTTCATCAACCTCCACCGAGTCAAACCTCCCATTTGCTGCGGAGTCTAATATCCTCCTGGAGTCTGTATTGAGGGAGTTGTAGAAAGTCATGGCGATGTACCCCTTAGTAAACCCATGATGAGGGCATTGCCTTTCTAGGCCCTTGAATCTTTCCCATGCGTCATATAGAGCCTCATTCACCTTTTGTCTGAACCCAGTGATTTGCATCCTAAGGTTAGCGGTACGCTCCGGAGGGAAGAATTTCCTGTAGAAAGCTAGCACAAGTGTATCCCACGCGTTGCTCTCTGTCACACTAAGAGTTTGCAGCCAAGATGAAGCCTTGTCCCTCAAAGAATGCGGGAACATCATTCGTTTTATTTGGTCTTGGGTCACACCCTCATCGATAATCATTGCGCACAAGTCGCAAAATTTGTTGATGTGACTAGCCGGGTCTTCATTCATCCCTCCTCCGAATTGCTCTTTTCGAACCCAGTTGTAAAATGATGGATCTATTTTGAACTTGGTAGCTGTGAGGTTCGGCTTGAGAGTCCCAGTTGGAACTTGAGCAGCCGTAGGCAGCCCTTCATCCGAAAGCTTAGGCATGGTCCTTCTTAGTGGTGATGTAGGTGGTGTGGATGCGGGTGATGATGAAGATGATGACAATTGCTCACTAATAGTCTCTGCAAGTCTTTGATTCTTGCGTACGGTCCTTTCTGGTTCAGGATCGAATGTAAGCAGGATCCCAGAACGTCTCCTGTGCATAAAAACTTAGAGAAAACAGTCAGAAAGCAAGGGCACCGATCGGCGGTGGATCTGACCGATCGGTGTAGAGGTAAAACTGAACTTAAAGACCCTAAAAATCAATTTGAAACTATTGCCTCCCCGGCAACGGCGCCATTTTGATGCGCGAGATTTATGTCGTTATAAATCCGAAATCAAACAATAATTTATAAGTCCAAACTAAAACTAACTAGGGCAGCTAGTGATAAGTCCGGGTCGATCACAGGGAGGCGGTCGATCTAATCAAATCTAGGGTCAAGTTCAGTTCTGCCAAGTAACAGGTTTTAATAGTTTGAGAGGTTGAGAAAGAGGGATAACAAACGAAAACAATAATCAAAATGCAATATAAAGGGTACGAAAATCAGATGAAGGAAAAACTAGGGCAGAAACGGGATCACTATGTATCAACGGGATAGGATTGCCAAGGTCTAAACAGCCTAAAGGGTCAGAAAGTTGCTTGTTCGGCCTCCTAACCACCCCTAGCGACTCTGATAACTGGTTCGGTCTCACAGAAATCACTAGCCTATATGTCTACCGATCGGTATAAGGCTATGCCGATTGGTGTCAGGTCTATTTTCCCAATCACTTGGTCAGTCTCAGGGGAAATACACTAAACAAATGATAACCTAGCGTCCTAGGTTAGTCAAACGACAATTAAATCAAACATAGGTTCAGATGCGTAAACGGTTTAATTGGAACCCCCAAATCCCGGATCCACAATAGTTCACCCTAGCCCTAGCATGCAGATTAGCTACTCATGGTGATAGATCTAAGCATACGAACTACTGTATTAGCATAAGACATCCTAGCAAAGCGATGTGGAAACAATAAACGAACAAAATAACTAAATGTGAAACAAAGAAACCTGAAATAGGTCTGAATACAAGGCTATGTCGATCGGCAGAAGAGTATTCCGATCGGCGGAAGTACAAAAACGAACGAAAACTTAAAACTAATCGACTCCAATGTAAACAATAATCTAAAATGGTGTTTTAGAGCGGAAACTCGATCCGTGACAAGGGATCTTGCGTCTAGGGAGAGATACCCCCTCACTCTCTTCAATTCTCCTTCATATAGAGTTAGGTTTTCTCTGATTTGGGCCCGATCTCGCGTCCTAGTGGCTTGGGCTTCGATAAGCTCGAGTCCCTTCCCCAACAAAGCGTGCCCCGTGGATTAGAGAGGTAGTTGGACCATCCCTCTAGGCTCCCACCGATCAGTGGGCTTGTTCATTGGCCTCTGACGATCGGTGGATGGGTCTTGACGATAGGTGTGGGCTTGAATTGTCCTCTATAGGTCTTCATTTGATAGTTCAAGGTAGATGTGGGCTCCCAACGATAGGTGGGCTTGTATGAAGTGTCCACAAGGCTTAGGAAGAAGTGGAAAGGGCCCCCAGGATGTCTCTGACGATCGGTGGTAGGCCAATTGGCCCTTCAACGATCGGTGGGAGGCATCACCGATCGGTGGTAGGCCAATTGGCCTTTGGCCGATCGGTGGGAGGCATCACCGATCGGTGGCACTGTTAAATTCCTGCACCGCGCACTGAACTTAAAACGTCCGCCATTTCTTCATTACTTGGCGGATTTTGGCGTTCTTGGTCTCATTTCGAAGCTGAGAAAGAGATCTATCTTATCAACCTTGAATCGCCTCAATCACATATCTAGAACTCAATCTATTTCCCTTCAAACTATCCAAAATGCATCCAAAAGCACCCCGAGAAGTCCTAAACCTGCACTTGAGGAACAAAACATACCAAAGTAGCATAGGCAAGGGATATGACATGAAATCGGCTCAAATGAGCTATAGGTAAGACTGAAATGGGGGCGAATAAGTGTGTAAATGTGCATATAAAATATGCACATCAAACTCCCCAAACCAAACCTTTACTTGTCCTCAAGTAAACATAAACCAAAGCACACTTAATGACCACGGTAAGAGATAACGACTCTGGACACTCCTGCTTTCTGTTCATCCACACTATGGCTTTCACAAATAGATAAGAACAAGTGCACAAGAGTCGACCTTCAAAACAGGTCTTATACATGCCTAAATTTCAATGTTCTTCATGAATAACGCAAGACCTTGCAAACGAGGTCAAAAGTAGAGACTCAACAAGCACACTCAATAACATGATTCAAGTTCGTAAATAATACTCGTAGTACTAAAAGTTCTCAAGGTATGCTGGGCACAAGGTTGTAATGGGGCTATGTTCAATAGGTGAAAGATGGGTGCGTGCTAACGCGTATGGGAGTGTGGGGCTCAAAAAAACTTGTGGTTGCGCTACCACTAATGAAAAGACCCAAACGTTCAAAACATTAACCAATACCGATCATAGGCAAAAATTCGAATCTCTTGACATTATCATAACTTCGGTAATTGCACTTCACACAATAGGAATTCACATTTACGTATTGATAGCACCATTTTGGAACTGCTACCTTCACAATAGATCTCAGTACTTCAATTTATTGTTTGGAAACTCAACTTTCGATCACTATTTTTGCTGTATAACTTGCTGTGGAGCTGAATTATTCTCCAGACATTCATATAACACTGAAACAGGCCAAAAACAGGGGCTTGCCGATCGTCAAACACCTTCACCGATCGGTGTACTAGGCCACACCGATAGGTATCAGCTCAAAAACTTCAAAAATCAGGCCCTTTTCTTCATTTGACACGTTTTCGTGACATAACTCTCCTATACGCAACCATTACAGTCTGGGTAGGATGTTTTTACGATGTAGTTCATAATTTGTAAGGTTGTAACCAAGGTAGTCAATATAGTCTTTTGAAACGTGGTCAATAAAGAGTGGATCCTACATCTAAAGGGACGAATCAAGGCAATTTGGCTAAGTGGAGTTCAAATTTAAGTGAATGCCCGGTCCGCGGACCTAGAGTGCATACCTTCGGAAACTACAACGAGTCAATATTCACACTTATGAATCAAGCACGAGCATACAGGTTAAGAATTACAGTACGTCATTGAGAAGCATTTCGATACAAAGTAGATTCACATCAAACAAGTCAATTTAGACATGTTAGACTCGTTAATCCAATCTAATCTCAATATGTCATATCATATAAGTTAGGCCACAGTTGAGATGAATTAAGCTAAGTGTATATATCTTCATCGTCGTTTTGCACATCTCGAACCATTACACACACATAAGCAGTTCTTAAAATTTTTATTTTCACATATGAACATGCAACTGCTTATAGTACATATGAATGAAGCGCATATGAATGAAGTATACAACCAAAACCCTCCCCCAAACCAAACTCGTCATTGTCCTCAATGGACGAAAATCGGTGCAAAGGTGGTAAAAGGGGAATGGGGAATGCAGGTGAGAGTGAAAGTGGAGAGGGTAGACTTACAGAATGAGCGAGAGTTCCCCCAAACCGGTTCAAAGCAAGGCGGTGAATGGTGAACAGGTCCTCACCATCCCGAGCTATCATCAGCTAGACGGCTCCGTCATTACCTGTAGCATTACAAAACAGGAGGAAAAATGTCTCTATCGCTCTCATCTCACACAATGTTCAAAGTTACAAATTGCAAATTGTCCAAAACTAAAACAAACCAAAAAACAAAATTGTTCAAAATGAAAAATAGTCCAACTAAAAACAAAAAAAATGTCTCAAAGTCTAAGTATATGTCAAATAATCGGGTCGCTGTATGACCCTCCATCAGAAGTGTCTCCAAAATCATCTTGGAGGACTGCGAGTTGCCATGGTGTACTATAAGAAGGTTGATTTCTCCAGAAATTTTGCGGCATCCCATACATCGGCTCTCCGCTCAAACTCTTGCCCTCGAATCCTTTCGAATAGCTACTCAAATTGCGACCTGCGAAAGATGGGACAGAGCAAACAGACTCCACAGGGTCTCCAGAATAGTGAGACGGAGCCATAAAATCAGTAATAACACAGCTAGACTCCACAACACAGCTCACAGGGGTTTTCAGGCCTACCACCGATTGGTGGGACCCTTGATGACGATCGGTGTGGGTGGTATGACGATCGGTGGGGGGTACCTCACCGATCGGTGTGAGTGTGCTCTGGCCATTTTGGCCCTTGTTCTGGCCTGTGGTGGTCTGTGTCAGGTCTGTGGGGGTCTGAACTGGCTGGTATTGTTCCTTAATCAACGAATCAGACTAAACAACCAAGGGGGAACGGGGTGTAGCTGAAGGTTTAAACACAAGGAGTTCACCCCCCACCTTAAAGGTTAAAGTTCGTTTACCAACATCGATTATTGCGCCAGTCGTATGTAAGAAGGGTCTCCCTAAAATGATGGGGATGTTAGCATCCTCGGGAATGTCTAACATCACAAAGTCTACTGGTATAAAGAACCCTCCAATATGTACTGGGACGTCCTCTAGCACCCCTAATGGTCGTGAAATGGTCCTATCCGCCATTTGAATGGTCATATTCGAGCTTTTAAACTGAGTCAATCCGACTTTCTTAGCTAGAGATAGGGGTAGGACACTCACACTAGCGCCGAGGTCACATAAAGCATTATCTATATTAAGGGCGCCTATGGTACATGGGATGCTGAAACTACCGGGGTCACCTAGTTTAGGTGGAGAATTGCTCAATTGAGGTGCACTCCACCTTTCTGTGAGAGCAATTGTCTCTACCTGGGGCAATGCTTTCTTCCGGTTCAAGAGGTCTTTGAGGAACTTGGTGTAAGAAGGTACTTGTAAAACTAGATCAAGAAATGGAATAGTAATATTAAGTTTAGCAAGTACATCTTTAAATTTTCCAAATTGTTCCTCGAAAGGGGACTTCTGCTTGAGACGCCTCGGGAATGGCAGCTTAACCTCAGTTCCAGCATTTCCAGCTAGCAAGTCCTTCTCCAGACCTTCCCCAGAGCTCTCTCCAGCACCTGTTAGACCCCCATGACGATCGGTGGTGGGGTCCACCGATCGGTTTAATGCTCCGCTTTTGCCCCTGCTTGTTTCTGTTTCATATTCTGGTTCACCCTTGTCTCTGACTTTCTTCTTTTCAACCCTTGGCATGGAAGGACTGTCATAGCTAACTCCACTCCGAAGATGAATAGCATTAAGAGTGTGAGTTGGGTGGTTGGGTTGTGGAGGCAATTGGCCTTGTTGCCTTTGAGCTTGCGAGGCGGCCAGCTGGGCTATTTGAATCTCCAAATTCTTGATGGCGCTAGACTTTTCTTGGTCACTTTTAGCCACTTGAGTAATAAGGTGCTCTTGGCTTTTCAGAACCCCTTGCAACATGCTTCGTAGATCATTCATGTCGGTAACAGTGGGTGACTTGTAAGGTTGTGGTGACGATGTGGATGCAGCCTTGTTTGGATGTTGATAGGCTGAACTAGAGGTGCTTGTATTGCCCGGTGGAGGGCCTTGATGAAACTGAGCTTGATATGGTTGCTTGTAGGGTTGTTGAAAGCTCTGACCATAAGGAGAGCTTTTCTGATAGTTATGGAATGCAGCAACCTGCTCTTGAGTGCCCTGACATGTGTAGATCGTGTGCCCATATAACCCACATGCATTACAGATCATAGGCAATGGCGAGGACTGCACTCCGCCGATCGGTGGGAGGGGTGTGACGATCGGTGGAGTGTTGTCCACCTTCAGACTTGCTAGCTGTGCTTTCAAATCTGCAATTTGTGATGTCACGCTATCCTGGAAAAATGTCTCACCACTCACTGCTGCAACACTAGTGTAGGATGATTGTACATACGATATGCTATGATTAGCCATTTGCTCAATCACATTCCTAGCTTCATCAACCTCCACCGAGTCAAACCTCCCATTTGCTGCGGAGTCTAATATCCTCCTTGAGTCTGTATTGAGGGAGTTGTAGAAAGTCATGGCGATGTACCCCTTAGTAAACCCATGATGCGGGCATTGCCTTTCTAGGCCCTTGAATCTTTCCCATGCGTCATATAGAGACTCATTCACCTTTTGTCTGAACACAGTGATTTGCATCCTAAGGTTAGCGGTACGCTCCGGAGGGAAGAATTTCCTGTAGAAAGCTAGCACAAGTGTATCCCACGCGTTGCTCTCTGTCACACTAAGAGTTTGCAGCCAAGATGAAGCCTTGTCCTTTAAAGAATGCGGGAACATCATTCGTTTTATTTGGTCTTGGGTCACACCCTCATCGATAATCATTGCGCACAAGTCGCAAAATTTGTTGATGTGACTAGCCGGGTCTTCATTCATCCCTCCTCCGAATTGCTCTTTTCGAACCAAGTTGTAAAATGATGGAGCTATTTTGAACTTGGTAGCTGTGAGGTTCGGATTGAGAGTCCCAGTTGGAACTTGAGCAGCCGTAGGCAGCCCTTCATCGGAAAGCTTAGGCATGGTCCTTCTTGGTGGTGATGTAGGTGGTG
>JAIUZE010067126.1:0-29381 GCA_022085475.1 Heliosperma pusillum
TTTCCATAATTACAGTGTTGAAAAACGATTTTGTCGGAATTGAAATAAAATCGTACGTGAAGATGAGGAGCGAAGAGGAGATCCTAGAATTATAAGTTAGGACGGATTTAATTAAGAAATGAAGATTTTATGAGGATTTTGCTCAAGAACGATGAAGAACGGATGAAGAACACGAAGAACGAATGAAGAACGATGAAGAACGATTAATTTGATCTTAATTTGATTGATTGTAAAATGAAAAGTTGTTGGTGAGTTATGTTGGGTGAGGGAGCCGTGTATTATAGAGTAAATATGGAGTCGGATTTTGAAATTGTTGTTACGGAATTAACTCGCGTTAAATAATTATATTACGGTAATTGATTAAATATTACGTTAATTAAATTAAATATCTAGATATTATGTTATATTAATGAAAAGAAATGAAAATATCAAGCCCTATGAGAGGTGGAAGAACCGTGTGGGTAAGTGAGGAATCGGATCTGTTTTTGCTCGATTTGCGTAATTTTCGTTAACTGATCGATAAAGTAACAAATATCTAAGATATTTGTATATGTTTAATCGAAACAATTAAAATATCTCAAGTGAGTGGAAAACGATGACATGGGCGTGTGACTCATGCCAAAGTCGAGTTTCGGGTTTGTTTTGTGATTTACGATGACTCGGGAATAGTTAAATGACGTTCGAGTAAAACCGTAAACGTTATTCTTTAATCCCGAATAAATTCAAAATAATTATATTAAATTACGATAAATTCCGATAAATCTTAATAAAAATAAATTAAATTTATTATTTTTCAAATATAATTTCGGTCTTTAAAATTACGAGGCGAGTCGGGAAAAGTCAACGAAAGTCAAAGTTGACTAAAAAGTCGAGAAAAGTCAAAGATGACTTACAAGTCAAGAAAAGTTTATGACGACTTAAAAGTCAAGAAAAGTCAATGACGACTTTTAAAAAGTCAAGAAAAGTCAAAGACGACTTAAAAGTCAAGAAAAGTCAAAGATGACTAAAAAACGGTCTTTTCATGAAATCTCTCAGAAATTCCAAATACGAACGCGGAATTTCAAAATAAGACTCGGAACAAAAATTTCTATTTTAAAAACTTAAGTTCTACTGAAAAGTGTTAGTAAATATTTTTACTAGAAAAATTGGCACTTTTCGGGTTGTTACATAATCAATCTATTTAAATAACTCTATCAATGATTGATTGGAATGAAAAATCTAATTTGTTATCAAGGAAAGTGATGTGAGGACTGATATATGGCAAGAATAAAATTTAATTTTAACAAAGAATTATTGAGGAGAAGAAATAATAGATCTGGAAAAAAAAAAGCAAGAATAAGAAAATGGAGGGGTCAGAAGAAAATGACAATTGACAAAAATAAGGTGAGAGGGAATTAATTTCTGTGTAGGGAATTGAGGGTATGAGAGAGAAAAATTAATTACTGTATAGGGAGTGTGAATTGTGTGCTTTTTAGCTTTTAATCTCAGCCATCCATTTTGTAAGATTCAATGGGTAGGATAAGGACATATGGACTCACCAAAAACAAATGGACTGAAATTACACTCGCAGGACCAAAATTACATAAATTACTTCATAAAATTATTTCAATTCTAATTAATATATAATATGAACTATATTAGCATAAAGTTACACCATTAAAGGTTGAAGTTACACTCGAAAATGAACAAATTTGTATAAAATTACACTTTAAACGGTTGAAGTTACACTCGTAAAAACACTAAATTTACAAAATTTTATCATAAAGTCACAAAACGTTTCGTCAAATTACAACAGTTCAAATCTGGCATTAATTAGTAGTAGTTGAGTGTCTTTAATAATTTTAATCTCATCCATCAATCTCTTGTATAATCCAGTGGTCTAGATAAGGACTTAGGGACTCAACAAAAATGGCGGACTCATCTGAACTTATCTGATATATATATATATATATATATATATATATATATATATATATGAGATCAGGTAAGTCCACCATTTTAGGTTGATTGCAGAAGTCCTAATCTATACCTTTAGATCTAATAGATGAAGGGTCAATATTAAAACAAAAATTTTAAGGCTCATATAAAAGCCCCAATCCCACCCAAACCCTAATCAGAAAACCTACACAACCTCTCTCTACCCACTTCTCTCTCCACTTCTTTGTCTCTCCATTTCTCTCACAAAATATACCCTAACCACCAATATCTCTCCTCCCTTGACCACCATGCCGCCGCCACCACCACCTCCTCCCTCCGCTCTCCTCCTCCTTCCCCAGCGCCCTCCTCCTCTCTGAGCCGCCCCTGCTCCCTCGTCGTCATTTTCCTCCTGCCGTCATGCCGTCGTCACCACCGTCGCCGCCGTTCCACGGGTCGGTCTGCCTGCTCCGACCACAACCGCCACTCCCTCCTCTCCTCTCTTACCACGGCGGCTCCAACCACCTTATCGGCCTCCTTCTCACTCGGCCTCCTTCTCACTCCTTCTCTTCCTCACTCGTCCGCCTTCTCGGCCGCCAACCGCCCTCCTCTCATTTTACTTTTTTTTTTCAAATATGGGGTGGGGGTTGTTGTTCTTCTCGGCCGGTAGCCGTGCTCTTGTCATTTCCTTCTTTTTTTTTTAAATCTTGGGTGGGGGTTGGTGTTGTTGTTGGTTTGTTGTTGTCATTCTGTTTTTTCAGATCTGGCCGTGTGGAGGGAGGTCATGATGGTGCTCGGGATTCTTCTGTTTAGATTTGTGTTGTGGTCTGTCATGGTGGTGGTGGGTGTGTCATGGTGGTGGTTAGTGTCATGGTGGTCGTTGATTGGTGGTGTGGTGGTCTCCGGTGAGTTTGTGACGGTGGTGGTGTTTGGAACAAAAGTTACTAAAGTCACATACACTGACGAAAGTTACACCATAAAGGATTAAAGTTACGATAAATTAGACTAAAGTTACAAAAGATTAGACTAAAAGACTAAAGTTACAAAATATTAGACTAAAGTTACATTTTTAAAGAACTAAAGTTTCATAAAATTGGACTATAATTGCGTAAAATTGGACCAAAGTTACAAAAAATTAGACTAAATTTACAAAAAAATAGGCAAAAGTTACATGACAATTGACAAAAGTTTCATAAGTTTGATTAAATTTACTTAAAAAATTTGCATATTTTCAATTTAATATATTCAAAATGAAATTATATTACATAGTTTTATATTTTTATATGCAAAATGGCCTTAAAAAAGCTAAAGTTACACTTGGAAAAGACTGAAATTACACTAGTAAAATGAATAAAATTACTTAACTATTTCATAAAATTACATAAACTAAAAATAAAATATAAAATACATTATATTAGCTTAAAGTTACACTATTAAAGGTTAAAGTTACACTCAAAAATGAATAAATTAGATAAAGTTACACTGTCAAAAGTTGAAGTTACACTCGTAAAATTATAAAGTTACAAAAATTTGTCATAAAGTTACAAAAATTATGTTAAAATTACAAAAATTAAAATCTGAAATTTATTAGTAGTAGTTGAGTGTCATTAATGCTTTTAATCTCATCCATCCATCTATTCTTAAATCTAATGGTCTAGATGAGGACTTAGGAACTCAACCAAAAATGTGGACTCATCTGAACTTATCTCTCTCTCTCTGTCTCTTTCTCTCTCTCTCTCTCTCTCTCTCTCTCTATATATATATATATATATATATATATATATATAGTCAGGTTCAGGTAAGTCCAGTTATTTAGGTGAGTCCATAAGTCCTAATCTTAGCCATTAGATTTTACAAGTGATGGAGGGATGAGATTAGAAGCATTAATACACTCATCTACTACTAACTAAGGCTAATTTGAATTTTTGAAATTTTAGAACAAGTTTTTATCACTGTATCACAAATTTATGTAACTTTAGTTTTTTTACGAATGTAACTTTAGCCTTTTAAAGTGTAACTTTATACTAATTTAATCATTTTCGACTGTAACTTCAGCCTTTAATGGTGTAACTTTATGCTAATGTAGTTCATTTTATATAATTAATTTGGAGTTATGTAATTTTAAGAAACATTTTATGTAACTTTGGTATTTTAAAGTGTAACTCTAGTATTTTACGAGCGTAACTTTAACCATTTAAGGCTATTTTGTATATAAAAATTTAAAATTATGTATTACAATGTTATTTTGAATATATTAATATGATTTTATAATTTTTTTTTTAACTTTAGCCAAATTTTATGTCATTTCATTCAAATATTTTGTATCTTTAGTCCAATTTTATGTAATTCTAGTCAATTTTTATGTAACTTTAGTCTAATTTATGTAATTTTAGTCTAATTTTATGTAACTTTAATTCGACTTTATGTAACCTTAATCCGAATTTATGTAACTTTATTATTTGAAGTATGTAAAATTAATCTGATTTTATGTAACTTTATTATTTGAATTATGTAACTTTAATCTGATTTTATGTAACTTTATTATTTAAAGTATGTAACTTTAGTCCAAAACGGACTCCACCACCACCACCCACAAATAACCCCTTCCACCACCACCAACAACAACTACTTACCACCACCCCTTCCCTCACGTCCCCACCACCACCACCACAACCCCCCTCCCCCTCCCTCGCATCCCCACCACCACAACCCCCCTTCCCCTCCCTCGCATCCCCACCACCAACAACTCCCCACCAAACCGCCAGCCCCAACCCCACTAAAGCCCCACCAAACCGCCAGCCCCTAGCCACACCACCCACCAAACCCGAACAACAAACTAACCCCACTACCAGCCCCACCAAACACGAAAAAAAAAATCATTACCACCACCACCACCACCGCGAACCAACCCCCACAGCAGCCACTTCACTTCCACCCTATTAGATTCAACACCCAAACCTACCACCACCATCCTTAATCTGAAAAAAATAAGAAAGAGAAAGAGGAGAAGAGACACGCGACAGTGCGGTAGTGCGGCGACAGTTCTGGCAGGAGAAGTGTGGTGCGGGGTAGGTGGTGGCTGGAGGAAGACGAGAGGAGGAGACGCGAGAGGAAAGGGAGGCCGACAGGAGGAAAGGGCGGCGAGAGGAGGTAGAGGGCAGCAGATAGGGAAAGGTGGTAGCGGCTAGTGGAGGCCGGCGGTGCGTGGGTGGCAGTGGTCTGAGAGAAGTAGAGAGAGAAGTGGGTAGAGAGAGAGAGAGAGGTTTAGGTTTTCTGATTAGGGTTTGGGTGGGGTTGGGGAGTATTTATATTAGCTTTTCATTTTTTGTTTTAATCTTAACCATTCTTTTATTTGATCTAATGGTCTAGATTAGGACTCATGGACTCATCTAAGAAAGGTGGACTTATGTGATCCTATTTCTATATATATATATATATATATATATATATATATATATATATATATAGTGAGAGTTCTCACGGTTCTCATTATGTTAGTGGTTCTCACCGGATCATGTACGAACTTGATATAGTGTCATTTCACCCTACATTTTCACCCCTTATTGTCTCGTTTTGCTTGCCTTTAACGCTCCCTAGGAGCGTTTCTACGTGTTTTACCTTCTTCTAGCATATTTCTCGCTTTTATCGTGTTTTTGTAGGTAAACCGTCAATTGAGGCGATTTCTACCTAGTTTTGATCAACAAAGAAGAAGGTGAATCATTCGGAGGACCCACGACATACCTTGGGGGCCCCACATACCCTTGGGGGCCCTACTCGATGCGCCAAAGCCCTCCCGAGTCAAGGCAAGCAAAACCGGGAAGGAAGCAACAAAGTCATGCGAAGGAAGAAGGGAAATGAGCATCTCACGGGTGTGAAATGCATCTCACGGTTGTGAGATGCCTGTCCAAGAAGCTAGAGTATCGTGCATTTGAGCTCACGGCCGTGAAACTCATTTCACGGTCGTGAAAGCTCAGTCACGGCCGTGAAACATGCTTCACGGTCGTGACTTGTTCGTGAATGATGATGACCTTGCTCTGCCAATTCCCTCACGACCGTGACTTGCAGTTTCACGGTCGTGAGACGTGTTTCACGACCGTGAAACCCATTTCACGGTCGTGACTTTGCCAGTCCATGAAGCTTCTCAAGGCCCATCTTTCCTTCATTTTGTAAACCTATAAATAGACCCTCTCATGTAATTAAAGGGCACGAAACCCTAGATCTGAAACTTTCATATAATTAGTATTTAATCTTGTATTAATCTTCCTTAATTAAGCAAATTAGTCGGTTAATTAGTGATTTCGACTTGGTTTAGTGTATGAACTTGGGTTATATTCAAAGATTTGTGACGAAATCTTGGTATTTATATCAAAGTTCTCATCTTTTTCCAAGTTGATATAATTCCTTTACTTAATCTTGTCTTTAATTAAGTTTTCATTTCAATTCTTGTTATCTACTTATTGTTAATTAGAAAATGTTTATTGTTATTGATTTCATTTTGCAATCCTTAGTAAATGTTGAATTCCCTTTGAATATGAGTGAGTAGTGATTAATCTAGGATTAGTGGGGGATAATGGGTTTTTGATGAGGGTTCATCTTTGTTTGTTGGGTTGATTTGTTGATTAAATGTCTTTCTTCCAACTTTTGCATACCATATGTTTGATGAAATGCTTGCTTGACAAACTTGCATGATTCATGTTTATCATACATTTCTGTAACATCCATAGCCTCGGAGTTTGTTAGGATTTGCATATAGTTGGTATATCGACCGTGCGTACGCGAGAGCTAGCTTGGTTCGGTATATGGGAGGGATTGTAAGTTCGAGAGTCTCAATCCATCGCGCCCAAGTTTGACTACCCATCAACTATGAACCCGACTCACTAGAACCCAAATTACCCATTTGAACCCACCAATCCTAGACCTTCCTGTTATTGATTCATATTTGATTATCTTTCTCGTCTTAGGCTCCTTTCGTCGTTTTTAATTGTTTTTAATTGTTGTTATCTTAGTTTAGTCAACAAACCCAAACTCATAATTATTTTGTGACTTGCAAGAGACTCTAGTAGACTTTTAGATCACTTCTAAACAACAACCGTCCCTGAGATCGACACTCTTCTTACACAACTAATTTACTACATCAAAATGGCGCCGTTGCCGGGGACGATGTATGTTTAATTTGATTGTTTTTAGTTTGCTTTAGTTTTTTGCCTCTTGTCTTGATAAACCTAGTTTCTCGAGGCATTCTCACCGTTTACATTTAGTTTTCTTGTATGCCCAGGCGAGCTCCCATAAAGGATCAACCTCCAATCGATCCCGAGATCGAAAGGACCTTTAGGAGACTTCGCAAAATCTTCAAAACCGCAAAAAGAAACTCTTCTTCGAATCCGATTACTACAACGGAGGAGCCTCTACCTTCGATTGAAGAAAGGGAAATCCGGGAAAGTAACGAGGTAGAAATTGAGCATCCAAGGGTAGACAATTGGGAGGATTTTGTGCCGATCGCGGAATTTGTGAATCCTTTTGGAATCCCACCAACCATCCCACAAACCATCCAACCACCCACTTTCATAAGAATGCCTAAATTCTCATCTCACTCCATTCCCACGAAAGATACTCTTCCAAACACCACCCCCGTACCACAAAATCTAACCGGAAATTTCATTGCTAAAACCGCTTTTATCCAATTGGTGGAGAGGAACCAATTTGGAGGTATGCCAAGTGAAGACCCTCATCAACACATGGAGACTTTTTGTGATTATTGTGATGCCGTTTCTCAAACGGGAGTGACTCAAGACCAAATCCGATGGGTCTTGTTTCCTTTCTCTCTTATTGAAGCGGCAAAACGATGGTTGAAGAGTCTTGATAGAGTTGCTCTAGGTATTGACTCATGGAAGAAGCTAGCTCTAGGTTTTTATCAAAAGTTCTATCCACCGGAAAAGACAAATATGTTGAGAGCTAAGATAACCGGGTTCAAGCAAAGGGAAGAAGAGTCACTCTATGAAGCTTGGGACCGATTCAAGGAGATCATTCGTTCTTCCCCTCACCATGGTTTGAGTGAGTGGTTCTTGGTGCAACAATTTTGGAATGGACTTTATGAAGAATCTAGAGGAATCTTGAATATGGGATCAAATGGAAGGTTCACGGAAGTAGATGATGCTCAAACTTGGGCAACAATAGAGGAGATGGCGGCCCATAACTCGCAATTTAGTAAGCCAAGGCAAACTCCTAGGGGAAAGCATGAAGTGAGCTCCGTCACCCAAATGGGAGCCGACTTTGGAGCTCAACTTAGCTCTTATATGGAAGCAATGAACCTCAAAATGGACCAACAAACGGCTCTATTTCAACAAGCTCAAAGCTCATTAGCTCAACCACCTATGCAACAAGTGAATGCCATGGTGATGGCACCAAGCTTACCTCAAGGGGTTTGTGAATGTTGTGGAACATTTGGTCATGATCCTCAAGAATGTAGGGGATCCGTGGAACAAGTGAATGCCTTTCAATATTATAGGCAAGGAACCCCCTACTCCAACTTCTACAATGAGAATACAAAGAACCACCCAAATCTCTCATACAAAAGCCAAAATGTTCAAAACCCTCAACCACAACCATATGTTGCCCCACCCATGAGAAACAATCAACAAAACTTTCAAAGACAACAATACAATCAAAACCAATCTTCCTACAATCAACCACAATACAACCAAAATCAATACAACCCACCACCACAAAATCAACCTCCCATGCAACCACAAGTTGGGGATCCAAACTTGGACATTCAAAAAGCGATTCTCCAATTGAAAAAGGACAACCAAGCCAAAGATATTATCATAAATAACATCCTTGCCCACAATAAAATGCTTGAAACTCAAGTGATCCAAATAGCCTCGGGGAGTTCCTCTAGGGGAAAAGGTCAATTACCTCCTCAAGGTAACCCACCTAGAAATGAAACCGCCAATGCCATACATTTGAGGTGTGGAAAGAGTTATGAGGGACCAAGAATGCCAATTGAAGATGATAATGGTGAGGGAGACAAAGTGGAATATTATGGGCCAATTGAAAATGAGGTTGTTGAGTTGGATGACAAGGAGGAAGAGTGCTCTTCAAGTAAGCAAGTTG
The DNA here is from genome assembly GCA_022085475.1 of Heliosperma pusillum. Taxonomy (NCBI): domain Eukaryota; kingdom Viridiplantae; phylum Streptophyta; class Magnoliopsida; order Caryophyllales; family Caryophyllaceae; genus Heliosperma; species Heliosperma pusillum. Next base: position 9,028 of record JAIUZE010067126.1, read on the forward strand.
TTGTCGAGAAGAATGATGATGTGATAACAACGAATAAGAAGGTTGAGGAGCCTATTGTGATAAGGCTACCTTTTCCTTCTAGACAAGCCAAAACAAAACTTGACAAGCAACTAGGCAAGTTCATGGAAATTGTCAAGAACTTGGAGGTCTCCATTCCTTTCACCGACCTCATCACTCAAATCCCCGCCTATGCAAAATTTGTGAAGGACATCCTTACAAGGAAGAAGTCATTGAGTGGAGTTGAAACCGTGGCATTCACCAGTGAATGTAGTGCATTTCTACAAAACCCAAGCCCTCCAAAATTGAAGGATCCGGGTAGTTTCTCCATCCCATGCACCATAGGCAACATAACCATTGACAATGCCTTGTGTGATTTGGGAGCTAGTGTGAGTGTGATGCCATACTCCATATGTGAAAAACTTGGCATGGGGGAGCTTAAGTGCACTAACATCACACTTCAAATGGCGGACCGATCTACAAAGCAACCTTTGGGTGTGTTGGAGGATGTCCCGGTTCGAATTGGGAAATTTTTCATTCCGGTGGATTTCATTGTTCTTGATATGGCGGAGGATTCTCAAATCCCCATTATTCTCGGGAGGCCATTCTTGCACACCGCCGGAGCGGTGATTGATGTGAAACACGGGAGGCTAACCCTTGAAGTGGGAGATGAACAAATTACATTCAACTTGCAAAATGCCATGAAAGCTCCAAACCTTGGAGAAGCATGTTATTTCATTGACATCATTGATGCCTTCGTTGAAGAAGTTACACCTAGCTTCTTTATGAGGGGCCCTTTGGAGGCTATATTGACTTTGGAGCCAAGGGATATCATGGAGGAGCTACATGGGTTTGAGTTCAACTTACTTGAAGCAACTTTGGAGGGAGAAGAGCTTGATGAACAACAACTTTTAAGACTCAAGTCTATCATCCAAACTTCTTGTGCGGTAGACATGGTGGTAGAGGTACAAGCTCCTTCTCTTAAACCCCTTCCCTCTAACTTAGTTTATGCTTATCTTGATGAGTCAAAGTGCAAACCCGTGATTGTAAATGCTAACCTTGATGATGGTCAATTAAATGCATTGTTGTGTGTTTTGAGAAAACATGAAAGAGTTATTGGTTATAGCTTGGATGATTTAAAGGGGGTTAGCCCCGAATTGTGTATACATAGAATTCATATGCAAGATGACCATGAGCCAAGAAGGCAACCCCAAAGAAGACTAAACCCCACTTTGCAAGAGGTAGTCAAAGTAGAAGTCATGAAGCTACTAGATGCCGGGATCATCTACCCAATCTCTTACTCCGATTGGGTTAGCCCTGTGCAAGTGGTGCCAAAGAAAGGTGGCACCACGGTAGTGAAGAATGATAAAGATGAGCTAGTGCCTACAAGGGTAGTGACGAGGTGGAGAATGTGCATAGACTATAGGAGGTTGAATGCCTCAACAAGAAAGGATCATTTCCCCCTTCCCTTCATTGATCAACTCTTAGAACGACTTGCCTCAAACAAGTATTTTTGCTATTTAGATGGCTACTCGAGATTTTTCCAAATCCCAATTGACCCGATTGACCAATCTAAGACCACATTCACATGCCCTTATGGCATTTTTGCCTATAGGAGAATGCCTTTCGGTCTTTGCAATGCCCCGGCTACATTCCAACGATGCATGATGAGTATTTTTTCCGATTACATTAAATCTATCATGGAAGTTTTTATGGATGATTTTAGTGTGTATGGGAAAGATTTTGATTTGTGCTTGCATAATTTGTCCTTGGTGTTGCAAAAATGTGAAGAAGTTAGTCTTGTTTTGAATTGGGAGAAATGCCACTTCATGGTAAATGAAGGGGTAGTTCTTGGTCATCTCATTTCGGAAAAGGATATCCAAGTTGATAGAGCAAAGGTGGAAGTGATTGAGCAATTACCCCCACCTTCAAATCTCAAAGGGGTGAGAAGCTTCTTTGGTCATGCCGGCTTTTATCGCTGGTTCATCAAAGACTTCTCCAAAATTGCTAAACCACTTACACAACTTCTCCTCAAGGTAACCCCTTTCCATTTTACTAATGAGTGTGTTGAGGCATTTGCTAGGATAAAGGAAGCTCTTATCTCGGCCCCGGTCATGCAATCCCCGGATTGGGAATTGCCATTTGAGGTGATGTGCGACGCAAGCGATTATGCCGTTGGCGCGGTTCTTGGCCAACGGAAGGACAAAGCGTTGCATGCCATTTATTATTCTAGCAAAACCCTTGATAAAGCACAAGTTAACTATGCAACGACGGAAAAAAAACTTCTGGCTATTGTTTATGCTCTTGACAAGTTCCGTTCGTATTTGATTGGCTCCAAGGTCATTTTCTATACGGATCATGCCGCACTTAAATATTTTCTTGCCAAGAAAGAAGCTAAGCCCCGCCTCATTAGATGGATCCTACTCTTACAAGAATTCGATTTGGAGATAAGAGATAAGAAGGATGCGGAAAATGCGGTGGCGGACCACTTGTCCCGGCTATGCTATGATGGAAGTAAAGATGACTTTCCTATCAATGATTCATTCCCGGATGATTTTCTCTTTGCAATTAATGAAACAATCCAAAATCAAGCACCTTGGTTTGCGGACTTTGCCAACTACATTGTGGGTGGTGTTCTTCCACCGGGCATCAACCACAATCAAAAGAAGAGGTTTTTATTTGAAGCTAAGAGATACTATTGGGATGATTCTTTGTTCTTCAAGGAGTGCGGTGATGGGATGTATAGAAGATGTGTTCCACAATGGGAGTATGAAGAAATAATGAAAGGATGCCACTCCTCTCCTTATGGAGGGCACCATGAGGCAAGCAAGACTGTTGCTAAAATACTTCAATCCGGGTTCTTTTGGCCCTCTATATTCCATGATGTTAAGCACTTTGTCCAATGTTGCGATGCTTGTCAACGCACCAGCAACATTTCTTGGAGGAATGAGATGCCCCAAAAGGGGATTCTTGAGGTGGAAGTGTTTGATGTGTGGGGAATAGACTATTAAGGCCCCTTTATTTCTTCAAAAGGAAATAGATACATTCTAGTGGTCGTAGACTACGTGTCCAAATGGGTGGAGGCGGTGGCTTCCACTACCAACGATGCCAAAGTTGTCATCTGTGACACCCTCGAATTTGCGGAAAGATAAATAAGTAATTTAAATAAATAAAAGATGAGAATACGTTTTTAATAGGTTCACTTTAGTGAAAATCGGTAAATTTTAAAACCGGAACCTACCATTAAATATATTCATCATAACAAAGGTGTCTTAAAGAAAAAGGTTCATAACAAAAAGGAAATAATATTATACATAAGAAGTATCCAAAACGGGAGACATATCTCCCGTATAAATACGGAAATAAAAGAGTGTATTAAATAATACAATCCTAAGAACCCGAATATAGGTCCGAGGTAAACTTTCACTCGCTAGCTCGTCAATGTACCCAAGTATGCATCACAAACCTGCCAACCGCATTAAATATAAACACGGAAGCCACAGTCAGTGGGGAGTAACTCCGAGTTCTCCCAGCCACGAAATGTCGAGTTTAATAAAACATGAATAATATAAAAGAGATGTATATGGAAAATACAAACACTTAACATATACGATATGCTTTTCTGGTATGAAACCCCAAGTTAACTCACTATAACCTGCATATGAGGCTAAGGCTACTCATGCAAACTATCAGTGAATCTGTTAAACAACTATTACCACGAGGGTAGTGAAGCTAGATCTTAGCTCAGAGGTTACATTTAAACATGGCATAATACAACTCGCCCCTACTCATGCAAGCTATCATGTGAATCAGTTAACAACCGGTAATCCAAACTCTATCAACCGTAGCCGGCTTGCATCTCACCTTCTACGATTCATATAATCATCAAACATGAAAGACCAATACATCTAGAAACAGGCATAAGTTCTTAGCACAGTCAATAGTCGACTTCTGTAACTCGAGTCTATACCACAAGGTAGGATAAACATCCTAGTCCTAGACTGCGCAGACCTAGCGACAACAGCTAACCCATTCCCTGTCTCATGACCAAAAGTACATGAGAATCTCTACTAGGAGAACCCCTAAGCAGAGTTGGCTAGTACTTAAGCTGGGGCTCCATTCCCAAAGGGAAAAGCAATAGGCAGCCATGCCCCGGCTGGTATCAAAACTCCCAAGGCCAGAGTGACACAAAAAACCTATCAAAGCGGTGAACTCATATGCTCGTTTAAAGATAGTAAGGCCTATCAATGTAATGGTACAAGGGTGATCATTTAGAATTAGAATGGTCAAAGACGCCATATAATCATAATTCTCTATGAGTATTAGTCAACAGACATTAGATCATATAATCAAAACAGTCACGGAAAAAACTTCCTATCATGTGACTAATTGCATATAAATCACATTCAAATATCATATCGCCTCATATCTACTAAGGCTCATTCATTCATTCATTAAGTAAAACCCTACCTGAAGACAAATCCCCGACCCGAGTCCCGCGACGGGTCATCAGTCAAAACGGGGCTGACTAGATCTTAGTTTGACCAAACCCGTTTGGTCAAACCGGCTAGAAACAGAGTCTTAGCCATTTAGGCTTGAACATAATAACATCATTATCATTTCATGCTATTTTATTCTAATTTCTAACATGTGAATTATTAATTCTTACGAAACCCGCTTGAGTTAAAGGATATCAAATTAAACTACAATCTCATGTTATAATTTCTAACTTGTGAGAAATAATAATATTATTATGAAAACCGTTTAATTAAATACTTTACTTATTAAAATTTCCCACTTGCTAAATATTACAAAACATGATATAATAATAACAATAAACTCAAAAAACGTCACAAGCCCAAGGAGGGCTCACGGGTCATGGGCTGGACCGGGCCTGGACTGGGCCCACGGGCTGGTTTGGGCCGGTTTTTGGTCAACCATTTCTAAAATCGTTTCTTAATATTTCCCGCATGCTTAACATATTTAAAACTCGTCAAAACAACAACAAAACAATCAAGTATCGACACAAGCCCAAGGGCCAAATCACGGGCCAACCCAGACCGGCCTGGACCGGGCCTGAACCGGGCTGAACCGGGCTGTTTCTTGGCCACCACTCACGGCTACCACCAACCACCAACCCCAAATTTATTTCTAACATGTTTTAATTAACAACCATCCATTTTAACAACCAATTCAACCATCATTCATACTAAAAATTATGATTATGAACAAATCATCCAACATGTCAAAAACACAAAATATGTTAAAAACTCATAAAACTTAATAATAATAACAACCTAGCATGTTACTACTAAAAACCGTAAATAACAAAAACAAAAGTAAAAAGTATGTGACATTAATTCGTCGAGTAACTCGGTAATCGTTACCTTAGCTAGCACAAAACCAAGTAGCACCAAAATAAGACCTAAGAACCCGTCTACTAATCTTCTTCTAAAATATACGAGTCACCAAACTCGTCTTCATAATCTTCTCCTATAAGAAATGACAAAAATAACATTATTAGTATTAAAACTTGATTTCAACAATTAAAGTGTTGAAAACGATTTTGTCGGAATTGAAAATGAAACGTACTCGGAGATGAAGAGCGGAGAGGAGACTTTAGAAATATAATTTAGAACGGATTTGGCCAAGTAACGAAGGTTTTGTGACGATTTTGCTCAAGAACGATCAAGAACACGAAGAACGATGATGATTATATTAAAGAAGGTATTAAGAAGATATTAAGTTGATTTAATGTAAAATAAGAAGATAATTAGTGAGTAAGAGGGGGAGTTGGACCGTGTAATTATAGGGATTAATGGGAGTCGGGTTTTGAACTTGTTGTTACGGGATTGACTCGGGTTTTATAAATATATTATGGTAAACATCTAGATATTATTAGATATTATGTTTGTTTAATCAAATATCTAGATATTATTAGATATTATGTTAGTTTAATCAAAAGAAAGAAAATATCTAATCCTAAGAGAAGAGGGAAGAGGCGTGTGGAGGGAGGAGAAATCGGGTTCGGGTTTAAGCGATTTGTTGCGTAATTTCAACTGACAGATTGATAAAGTTACAAATATCTTAGATATTTGTATTAGTTTAATCAAGTTTAATCAAAAGATCTAAAATGAGGGAAAAAGGTGTTTTGGGCGTGTGGCACATGTAGGAGTCGGGTTTCGGGTTTGTTTCGGGACTTAAGTTGACTCGGGAATAGTTAAATGAAGTTCGGGTTTAAACCGTATAACGTACTCTTTAATTCCAAATAAATTCAAAATAATTATATTAAAATATCATAAATTCAAATAAATCGTAATAAATTAAAATAAATTAAATTTATTATTTTTCAAATATAATTTCGGTCTTTCAAATTACGGGTTGTTACAATCACCCCTCCTTTTAAAAAGTTTTGTCCTCGAAACTTAGAAGGAGGAATGTGACATATATGTAGGTCTATTTCAAACCTTTTAAAAATATATTTGTAATAAAAATACAGGGTCTTATCAATGGGGCGGAAGGTTCTCGTCTGCAGTTAAGAACATCGACGTCCCAAGTCAAAGACTTAAAAGATACATTTTCGCATTAACAAATGAGAAAACTAGTTATTGAACGTCTCCAATAACGAGTCTCAACACTCCTTGACGGTAAAACTACTTGAAATCATCAAACATTTCCAAAAGCTTTTAGTTCAAAAAATTCTATAGTAAAGGTAATAACTCTACTATCTATGCCTAAAATTTCTAACTAAAGCTTCTAATAATATATCTATAAGAGATGATATTCGATAGAAGGAACGGAATATTCGAAAGAATAAATCGAATAGAAAGAGGGAAGAAAGAAGGAGATTTTGAAAGTTTTCTCAAGGATAGAAACAAAATAAGTAGACAATACACGAACATAGAGTGACTCGAACATCGAAATCACAAATCGTGATAATAGGAGGTACGCCCAAACGATTAAAAAAGACTAAAAAGGGAAAGGATTAAAAGGTAGCGGATTGCCTAGGGATCAATTTGAGGGAAGAGAGAGGAATGAACCACAATACTAGCTTCCATCTATGAAAATTCAAATGTCGATCGTAACTCGACAACACTAACTGCACCAGAATCTAGCCCTCAAGAGAGTGCAATATATCCTCAACATTTTCAATCATCAGATTCCTACCAAAATATTTCATAAGCATGACACATCGAGTAACAACTCCCAATTATTCAAATTCAATTAGAATCTTCTAAGGTCCATCGGTACGGTAAACTCCATAACTAATAACCCATGAAAGACTCATTACGAACTCTAATCTTCTTAGCTCCATCAAAACTCTTATTGGAAACTACCATCAAAATATTTATAATTAGGGAAACAAGACCGCTAACAACCACAAGGTAAAAGAGACTTACCATGAAATCCTTTGATCCAATTTATTCCAAAATTCATTACCCTAAATTATTAACAATGAACTTTCTCATCTTCAAAAGTTAAAACACAAATCCTTAAAAGAGATTAGTCACACAATCTCATTTCACTTAACTTTTGCCAATTATATGGCAATGCGACCGTAAATCAATTTATTTAACTCCTTCAACTCTCAATATATCGGTTTTCGCTTATGACAATATTCCTCAAGTCTGGTCATCCAACCCAAATTCCACAAGGTAATTATTCCCGTTAGGGTCCAACATTTAAAGACCACAATTTCCCAAGTAACACTTAAAGAATCACTAAAGTTCTTAACCACAACTAGCAACTATCAGTATGATTATTTCGATCCTCAAGACGATATTGCAACTTTAGGCTTTCATAGTCTAAAACCACTAGGAGAGTTTCATCCTAAGTCTATCCTCAAATCCTTAATATCATCTAAACATTAAACTAGTTTAATAGGATGGTTAGGTACCATATTCGAAACTTCTTCAAAACACACCTACTAACCCTTATGTTGGCTAATAAGAAAAACTACCTCTCAAGAGAGTAGGGATAAAAGAACATGATACAAGGAACATTAGGAAGCGTCACTAAAGTCTACGATAAGATGAAAAAGGCGAAGGCGAAAAAGGAAAACGAGGTTGAGGAAGAGACAAATCAGATAGTATAGTTAAGAAGATATCTGAGTAAGAAAGACAGTAACAATTTACTACCCATGGCTTCTTGTAAAGCCGTCCAGAATCGGGAACAGAATCTCGGATCACGATCTGAAACTATATCTTTAGGTACTCCATGGTAACGCACTATCTCATCCACATAGACACGGGCTAAGACATCTATCTTCCGAGTTTCTTTGATAGGCACGAATCTGGCACACTTGGTTAGACGATCTACAATAACCCAGATGGCATCCTTTCTACTAGAAGTTCTAGGTAAAGCCATCACGAAGTCCATAGAAATAGACTCCCATTTCCAAAGAGGAATTTCCAAAGGTTGTAGCAAACCTCCGGGTCTTTGATGTTCGATCTTCACCTTCTGACAAGTAAGACATTTACTCACATACTCCTTTACTTCAATCTTCATCCTAGGCCACCAAAACTGTGGTCTCAAATCTTTATACATTTTGTCACCGCCAGGATGAATAGAATAAGGAGAAAGGTGAGCTTCATCAAGTATTCTATTTCTCAACTCGGCACTTCTCGGAACGTACATTCTACCATGGTAACGAAGGTAGCAATCATTATCCACCACACAATCCTTAGCTTGCCCAAGTAAGATTTTTGCTCGTATGGCTATGAAAGTAGCATCCTCCGGTAAATAAGTACGAATCTCTCGATAGAAATCGGGTTCCGCAGTCAAAGCACCAAGATAATCGAATCCTTTCCCAACAAACTGTATCTTAAGCTTCTGAAATTCTGTTACCAGTTCATCGGGTAAAGTACTAAGAGCATTCAATGAATGACTAGTCTTTCTACTCAGTGCATCAGCCACAACATTTGCCTTCCCTTCATGGTAAATCAACTCGGCATCATAATCATTCACTAACTCTAACCATCTTCTCTGTCTCATATTCAACTCCTTCTGAGTAAAGATGCACCTCAAGCTTTTATGATCGGTATAGATTCGACAATGAACTCCAATAAGATAGTGTCTCCAAGTTTTCAATGCATGAACCACAGCTGCTAACTCAAGATCATGAGTCGGGTAGTTCACTTCATGAACCCTGAGTTGTCGAGAAGCATATGCAATGACTTTTCTATTCTGCATTAAGACACATCCTAAACCATGCTTAGAAGCATCACAATAGGCATCATAATCAGCTTCATCATCTGGTAAAGTCAACATCGGTGCAGTAGTCAACCTCTTCTTTAATTCAAAGAAGGCATTTTCACATTCATCGGTCCAGATATACTTTGCTTCCTTCTTTAGCAATTGAGTCATCGGTCTTGCTAACTTAGAGAAATCTTTCACAAACCGACGGTAATAACCCGCTAAACCAAGGAAACTCCGAATCTCGGACACATTTTTCGGACTCTTCCATTCCACCACAGCCTCAATCTTAGCTGGATCGACCATAACACCGTCTTTTGAAATGACATGACCAAGGAAAGATACCTCGGGCAACCAGAATTCACATTTGGAGAACTTAGCATACCATTTTTGGCGTCGAAGAACACCCAAAATGGTTCGGAGGTGATCAGCATGTTCTTCCTTAGATTTAGAAAAGATCAAAATATCATCCATGAATACTACAACACATTTATCGAGGTACTCGCTGAAGGTACGATTCATCTGATCCATGAATATTGCTGGAGCGTTAGTCAAACCGAATGGCATCACTTTAAATTCGAAATGACCATACCTCGAGCTAAAAGCAGTCTTGGAAATATTTGCTTCACGAACGGGAATTTGATGATAACCCGATCTAAGATCAATCTTTGAAAAAGTTGAAGCACCACGTAACTGGTCAAAGAGATCATCAATACGCGGAAGTGCATATGGTGAGGAAGAAGAAGGAAATGAATTGTGAAGAAATGAATTAGGTTTAGGGTTTGAGGGAGTATATGTAGGGTGAGTCGGAAAAGTCAACGAAAGTCAAAGGCGGCTCAAAAGTCAAGAAAAGTCAAAGACGCCTTAAGACGGGATTCTCATGGAATCTCGCGGAAATTCAGGAGGATTAGGAATAGGAATAGGAATAGGATTAGGCTGTTGATTTTGTTGATTTTGCTGATTCTGTATAATAAGAGTAAGAGCTTCTAGGATCGCGTTGTCAACTCTCGGTGGCATCTTACAAAAGAAAACACAGATTAGTACTTATCATTTAGCAAGCACAAAGAGACTACAACATAAATCCTAATCTACCCATCCTACCATTCTATCTCACAAGTTTATTATTTTATTAAGGTCAAGTTATTTATACTAGGGTACACAAACGTGCGTCGGGAGCGAAAATGCTCTGATACCAACTGTGACACCCTCGAATTTGCGGAAAGATAAACAAGTAATTTAAATAAATAAAAGATGAGAATACGTTTTTAATAGGTTCACTTTAGTGAAAATCGGTAAATTTTAAAACCGGAACCTACTATTAAATATATTCATCATAACAAAGGTGTCTTAAAGAAAAGGTTCATAACAAAAAGAAATAATATTATACATAAGAAATATCCAAAACGGGAGACATATCTCCCGTATAAATACGGAAATAAAAGAGTGTATAATAATATACAATCCTAAGAACCGAATATAGGTCCAAGGTAATACTTCACTCGCTAGCTCGTCAATGTACCCAAGTATGCATCACAAACCTGCCAACCGCATTAAATATAAACACGGAAGCCACAGTCAGTGGGGAGTAACTCCGAGTTCTCCCAGCCACGAAATGTCGAGTTTAATAAAACATGAATAACATAAAAGAGATGTATATGGAAAATACAAAACCTTAACATATACGATATGCTTTTCATGTTATGAAACAAATAACTAACATATAACCTAGCATATGAAGGCTAAGCTACTCATGCAAGCTATCATGTGAATCGTTAACAACCTATACCACGAGGTAGGGAAGCTAGTATTTCAGCTCAGAGGTTACATTTAAAACATGGCCTGGATACAACTCAACCCTAATCATACAAGCTATCATGTGAATCAGTTAACAACCGGTAATCCAAACTCTATCAACCGTAGCCGGCTTGCATCTCACCTTCTACGATTCATAGAATCATCAAACATGAAAGACCAATACGTCTAGAAACAGGCATAAGTTCTTAGTACAGTCAATAGTCGACTTCTGTAACTCGAGGCTATACCACAAGGTAGGAAAACATCCTAGTCCTAGACTGATCAGACCTAGCGACAACAGCTAACCCATTCCCTGTCTCATGACCAACAGTACATGAGAATCTCTACTAGGCGACCCCCTAAGCAGAGTTGGCTAGTACTTAAGCTGGCTCCATTCCCAAAGTGGAAGCAATTAGGCAGCCATGCCCCGCTTGGAGATAAACCCCCCAAGGCCGTGACACAAAAGCTATCAAGCGGTGAACTATATGCTCGTTAAAGATAGTAGGGCCTATCAATGTCATGGTCCAAGCTACTCATTTAGAATTAGAATGGTCAAGACGCCATATACTCATAATTCTCTATGGGTACTTAGTCAACACGACATATATCATACAATCAAACAGTCACGGGAAAAACTTCCTATCATGTGACTAATTGCATATAAATCATATTCAAATATCATATCGCCTCATATCTACTAAGGCTATTCATTCATTAATTAAATAAAACCTTACCTGAAGACAAATCCCCGACCCGAGTCCCGCGACGGGTCATCAGTCAAAACGGGGCTGACTAGATCTTAGTTTGACCAAACCCGTTTGGTCAAACCGGCTAGAAACAGAGTCTTAGCCATTTAGACTTGAACATAAAACATCATATTCATTTCATGCTATTTTATTCTAATTTCTAACATGTGAATTATTAATTCTTACGAAACCCGCTTGAGTTAAAGGATATCAAATTAAACTACAATCTCATGTTATAATTTCTAACTTGTGAGAAATAATAATATTATTATGAAAACCGTTTAATTAAATACTTTACTTATTAAAATTTCCCACTTGCTAAATATTACAAAACATGATATAATAATAACAATAAACTCAAAAAACGTCACAAGCCCAAGGAGGGCTCACGGGTCATGGGCTGGACCGGGCCTGGACTGGGCCCACGGGCTGGTTTGGGCCGGTTTTTGGTCAACCATTTCTAAAATCGTTTCTTAATATTTCCCGCATGCTTAACATATTTAAAACTCGTCAAAACAACAACAAAACAATCAAGTATCGACACAAGCCCAAGGGCCAAATCACGGGCCAACCCAGACCGGCCTGGACCGGGCCTGAACCGGGCTGAACCGGGCTGTTTCTTGGCCACCACTCACGGCTACCACCAACCACCAACCCCAAATTTATTTCTAACATGTTTTAATTAACAACCATCCATTTTAACAACCAATTCAACCATCATTCATACTAAAAATTATGATTATGAACAAATCATCCAACATGTCAAAAACACAAAATATGTTAAAAACTCATAAAACTTAATAATAATAACAACCTAGCATGTTACTACTAAAAACCGTAAATAACAAAAACAAAAGTAAAAAGTATGTGACATTAATTCGTCGAGTAACTCGGTAATCGTTACCTTAGCTAGCACAAAACCAAGTAGCACCAAAATAAGACCTAAGAACCCGTCTACTAATCTTCTTCTAAAATATTCGAGTCACCAAACTCGTCTTCATAATCTTCTCCTATAAGAAATGACAAAAATAACATTATTAGTATTAAAACTTGATTTCAACAATTAAAGTGTTGAAAACGATTTTGTCGGAATTGAAAATGAAACGTACTCGGAGATGAAGAGCGGAGAGGAGACTTTAGAAATATAATTTAGAACGGATTTGGCCAAGTAACGAAGGTTTTGTGACGATTTTGCTCAAGAACGATCAAGAACACGAAGAACGATGATGATTATATTAAAGAAGGTATTAAGAAGATATTAAGTTGATTTAATATAAAATAAGAAGATAATTAGTGAGTAAGAGGGGGAGTTGGACCGTGTAGTTATAGGGATTAATGGGAGTCGGGTTTTGAACTTGTTGTTACGGGATTGACTCGGGTTTTATAAATATATTATGGTAAACATCTAGATATTATTAGATATTATGTTTGTTTAATCAAATATCTAGATATTATTAGATATTATGTTAGTTTAATCAAAAGAAAGAAAATATCTAATCCTAAGAGAAGAGGGAAGAGGCGTGTGGAGGGAGGAGAAATCGGGTCCGGGTTTAAGCGATTTGTTGCGTAATTTCAACTGACAGATTGATAAAGTTACAAATATCTTAGATATTTGTATTAGTTTAATCAAGTTTAATCAAAAGATCTAAAATGAGGGAAAAAGGTGTTTTGGGCGTGTGGCACATGTAGGAGTCGGGTTTCGGGTTTGTTTCGGGATTTAAGTTGACTCGGGAATAGTTAAATGAAGTTCGGGTTTAAACCGTAAAACCTACTCTTTAATTCCGAATAAATTCAAAATAATTATATTAAATTATCATAAATTCAAATAAATCGTAATAAATTAAAATAAATTAAATTTATTATTTTTCAAATATAATTTCGGTCTTTCAAATTACGGGTTGTTACATCATCAATTTCCTAAAGAAGATCGTTTTCCCCCGGTTTGGGGTACCTAGAGCTCTAATAAGTGATGGAGGAAATCACTTTCATGAAAAACGACTTGACTCATAACTTCTTAAATATGGTGTTCATCACCGTACCGGTTTGGGGTATCATCCCCCAACAAGTGGGCAAGTCGAAATCTTCAACAAAGAAATCAAATCTATCCTAGAAAAATTGGTCTCAAAGCACCGTAAAGATTGGAGTTCAAAGCTCGACGACACATTATGGGCATATAGGACGGCATTCAAAACTCCTATTGGAATGTCGCCTTATAAGTTGGTGTATGGCAAGTCTTGCCATTTGCCCATAGAGCTCGAATACAAGGCATATTGGGCGATCAAAGAACTAAATCTTGATGCAAAACTGAGTGGTGACAAGAGATTACTCCAATTACAAGAGCTTGAGGAGTTCCGCCTCAAATCAAAATGCCCAATCTTACAAGGAGAAGACCAAACTCATTCACGACAAAAAGATCCTCAAAAGGGATCTCCAATGTGGAGACAAGGTTCTTCTATTCATCTCAAGGTACAAGCTATATCCCGGGAAGCTCAAATCCCGGTGGTCGGGACCATTCTTGATCACTGAGGTAGGGAAATATGGAGACTTTGAGTTGGCAAGCAAAGATGGTCAAAGATTCAAAGTGAACGGGCAACGAATCAAGCTCTACAAGGAAGGTTCTCTCATCGGGGTAGTCGAGGCTTTGTACCTCAAGCCGACTACCCTTCATTAATTCTTGAACAAGAACGGGTTTTGTGAAGTCCCCAAAGAACCACAAATTTGTATATAATTCTAACTTATCTTACTAATGTTTGATAGATATTAGTTTGCATGGAAATTGGTTAAATTAACGATAAAGAGGTCGAATTTTTGTTTGGCCAATTGAATCATTAATTAAATCAATTTCCCATTACTTAGTTCATTTTATAAATTTTTAGTGCAATTTTTATCAATGAGAGTGTGAGGGTGGGATTTAATGTGTTGTGAATTGTTTTTGTAAGTTGAAATGAAGGAAAAATGGAAGAACGATAATGGAGAAGTGAGAAATCGAGCAAAGATTGAAGATTTTGGAGCAAAAAGTCGAAAAAAGACGAGTCACGGTCGTGAGAGAGGCTTCACGTCCGTGAAAATTGAAGCAAAGCAAAGGAATCACGAGAAATCCAGTTTCACGACCGTGAAACCTATCTCACGGTCGTGAAAGCCATTTCACGGTCGTGAAATTGTTAGAAAAGATGCAGTAACTTTGCAACAACAAGTCACGGGCGTGACTCAAAGCTTCACGGTTGTGAAACGCAAGTCACGGTCGTGACTGACATTTCACAGTCGTGAAACGCAAGTGAGCCGAGATTTCTTATCTTTTCTTATCTTCTTTCTTTTCATTCCCTCATCTTCTTCATTCCAAACACAAACACACATCCTAACACTTATCTCACTAAAAAAAACTCCAAACTCCCTCAAATCTTCACCAAACTCCCTCAAATCTTCCCCAAATTGTCACAAAAAGTCTTCTATTTCAATTATAAACACTTTAAGAACCATTCTTTAGCCTTAAAAACACAAAAAAACTCAAAAAAATCGATTTCAACCCTAGGTTTTGAAAAATCCGAAATTGGGGATCTTTTTTTTGGGTTAGTTTTTTAGCTTTCTACTTCAATAGAAAGTAATTTTAGGGTCAATTGAAGGTTTTTCTAGTGTTTTTAATCGTTTTTAGAAACCTTTTTTAGCAATTTGTTTTTGGGAAAAAGCTTGCTTTAAGACAACAATGGCAGGACAAGGAAAGGGGAAAGCGGCGGCGGCACGAGCTACAAAGAGAAGGAGAGGCAGCGGGTCCAACAACCCGAACGCGGACGAAGATTTGGAGATCGAGCAACTTCCGGGTTTTCTGGAAGTCGTCTTTGAGACGGATGCTCATAGACAAGTCTTTGCAGCGATTCAAGGGTTAGAGATGGAGCCTACTATTTTTCTGTGCCACGACATCATTCGTCGTCTCGGCTTGACGGAACCTATGCAGAATTTTTTCGCGGTCTCAGGTATGGCTACTTTATACTCCATGCATGAGCTCTCCTACCGGAGTCTCACGCTGGAATTTTTTAGTAGTTTGAATAGTTTGGTAAATGCTGAAAATAGACCGTATTTCAACACTTCGCATGTCATCCCTATAGATGACTTCGCTGTTATTTTGGGGTTAGAATTCCCTTCTAGAAGGGATTCTGTAGAGCCAAAGAGATATGATTTGAGCCCGCTTTGGATGGCTTTGACCGAGAGGGTTTTGGCTGATTACCGTAGGAATTCGGCCCTCTTAATCCACCACCATGTGCCCCATTTTTGGCACAGGTTAGTGTCAGGCACCTTCCTAGGTCGGCAGGAGCCAAACAACCTAACCCAACTTGACTTGACTCTCTTAGAGTCGCACTTGAATGTGCAAGGGTCTAGGGATACCTTCACCTTCCCTCTGATGAATGAAATTTATAGGAGGTGGAGGAGGTTGGGTAGGACCACCGTAGCGCGTAGACAGACGGTGGTCATGGGGGGTTTGGTGACATTTCTGGCTAAGCACTTTGACCCTGACTTTAATAGCGATGGGGCGTACGAGGCTTTGACCGGAGGGACGCTTCGAGACGAGACTTCCCTAATCCACTCAAATTGGATTAGGCTTGACTGGGCAAAGGGTTTTCTTTGGGTGATCAAGGATGCCACACCCTTTTACCTACCTTGTCATAGACTCCCACCTTTTTCACCTAGGGATAACACTATGGAGAGGTGACCCAGCTACCTGCTACCGGTGACGATGGCAGGTGGTAGAGCCGCTTCTAGTGGTGCTAGGGAGGAGGGAGAGTCTTCCCAGCAGCCTCGACCCCGACCCACATCTATACCGAGTCTTAGTGCACCCCAAGTAACATTGCATGTTCCCCCTTTTCCCCTACCACATTTGCATGCACCATACCCCCCACCCAGTTATGTGAATATTCCCCCCTACCCCTTTGAGTACCAGGGGTATGTTCACCCCGACCCGACCATCTCCCCCCAGGGCGACTACCTGACCGGTGTAATGCAGAACATGCATTTGAACATGCATGAAGACCGGGTTAATAATTATTATGCCTCATACCCCAACTATTTTTTGCTGGTTAACCAAGGGTACATTGACCCTAATGGTTTTTTGCCAAGCTGGGCTCAACCTGATTTGTTGTTCCCCAACCATGGGAACCGAGGAGGGGAAGGCGGCATGGAGACCGGGGGAGACCAAGGGAATCGGGAGGAGGGTGGTGGTGGTGGTGGGGATGATGATGAGGATGAGATGGAGACCTTTTGAGGAGGTTTTGGGTTTTTGTTTGATAATTGGAAGAGTCGGAGTTGTGTCTAGGTGGCTTGTTTAGCATCTACCCCCTCCCCTCTAGTGTGTGTCTCCTCCTCTCCTCTCTTTGATTGATTTAATTTGTTTCTTTAACTTGTAATTTTTGTGTTGTGTTGGTTGGCCTCGGCAACATTGGAGGCGGATGTCCACCCCATCGGACACCAATATTTTGCTCCTTCTTGAAAAATCCAAATTGACAAACAACCTTTGCATTTAGCTACTTTTCATGCATCACGTAGTTGCATTTTTTTTTAGGTGTCATTTTTAGACTTTTCCGTGGTTGGTAGCCCCATGAGGGGCATTGCATTTAAGCACTTTACCGCCACGACGAGACTCCGATATGGCACACTGGACTTTCTTGTGGGAGGTACCCCCATGAGGGGCTTGCATTTATGCACCTTACCACCACAACGAGACTCTAGATTAGCATATAGTTTAGCTTGCATTTACTTAGATTATGTGTAACACCCCGTAATTTGAAAGACCGAAATTATATTTGAAAAGTAATAAATTTAATTTATTTTAATTTATTACGATTTATTTGAATTTATAATAATTTAATATAATTATTTTGAATTTTGTGGAATATAGCCTCGAGTTACAGAAGTCGACTATTGACTGTGCTAAGAACTTATGCCTGTTTCTAGACGTATTGGTCTTTCATGTTTGATGAATCTATGAATCGTAGAAGGTGAGATGCAAGCCGGCTACGGTTGATAGAGTTTGGATTACCGGTTGTTAACTGATTCACATGATAGCTTTCATGATTAGGGTTGAGTTGTATCTTGGCCATGTTTTAAATGTAACCTCTGAGCTAAAATACTAGCTTCCCTACCTCGTGGTATAGGTTGTTAACTGATTCACATGATAGCTTGCATGAGTAGCTTAGCCTTTATATGCTAGGTTATATGTTAGTTATTTGTTTCATAACATGAAAAGCATATCGTATATGTTAAGGCTTTGTATTTTTCATATACATCTCTTTTATGTTATTCATGTTTTATTAAACTCGACATTTCGTGGCTGGGAGAACTCGGAGTTACTCCCCACTGACTGTGGCTTCCGTGTTTACATTTAATGCGGTCGACAGGATGGTGATGCATACTTGGGTACATTGACGAGCTAGCGAGTGAAGTATTACCTTGGACCTATATTAGGTTCTTAGGATTGTATTATTTAATACACTCTTTTATTTCCGTATTTATTAGGTAGATATGTCTCCCGTTTTAGATACTTCTTTTGTATAATATTATTTCCTTTTTGTTATGAACCTTTTTCTTTAAGACACCTTTGTTATGATGAATATATTTAATGGTAGGTTCCGGTTTTAAAATTTACCGATTTTCACTAAAGTGAACCTATTAGAAACGTATTCTCATCTTTTATTTATTTAATTACTTGTTTATCTTTCCGCAAATTTGAGGGTGTCACAGTTGGTATCAGAGCTATTTTGCTCCCGACGCACGTTTGTGTACCCTTGCATAAATAACTTGACCTGAATAAAATAATAAACTTGTGAGATAGAATGGTAGGATGGGTAGATTAGGATTTATGTTGTAGTCTATTTGTTTATGCTAATTGTTAGGTTCTAACTTGTTTGTTGATTGTGTTGAGTGATGTTATGTTTGTTTGTATCTACCGTTTTGAGGTGGAATATGTGTTACCTAGAAGGAGTATCCTCTACCGAAGATTTGAAGATTTACAAGCCTAATTGAAGTGTATTCCTTCTTCATCTTTGAATTCTCTCGTCCTTATTGTATTATGCTCTCTTCCTTCTATCTAGGTGCTTCTTTCTTTTCCAACTTGTTGCCTCTTGGAAATTACTCTTGATAGTTCCTCCATCTTACCATTGGTATCCTTACCTTCCTCTTTAACATTTTTGTGGATGTCATACCCATTTGTTTGTGGTATATTATACTTGGTCGGAAGAACTTTGAACTTTGTGGAATATTAGTGGTTGTTAGAATGAATTTGTGATTTGAGGAAAATGGTGTAGATCTAAATTCACCCTATATTGATGATTGGTTGTAACTTTAAGGAAGGGTAGTAAGATAAGTTTGATGATTTTAATGCTTGATGCTTGCCATGACTAATGTGTAGATAGTTCATGGTATTTGATGGTGTAAGGTTGAATGAGTTGCCTAGGACTTCTTAACCCATTAGTGATTTAATCTTTTGAGCTTAGGAGTTTATTAATATTAGAGTGTCTTGAGGATCATATCTAAATTGGAGCTAGTTGTTCTAAGTGAGAATATTTGGATGATACCTTGAGGTGTAAAATGCTTTTGAGACTAAGTGACGTCTTGTGGTTTCCTATTGTGTGTTTGTGAGTATAGGCTTGGTGGAAAAGCTTTTGGCAATAGTTCTTGGATTTAAAGATATGATCTTATCTTATGGCATCTGAGATTCGTTTGAAGTAGTAAGGTTTCGTTGTAAGTTGAACCATATTACTTGAGAATTATGATGTGAGTTATGATGGAAATACCTTGGGATGTTAATGATGATGTTTGAATTGAGGTCGTACTTTGTTAATAATGAACTCGTGGGCTATATGATGTTGATAATGACGTTTTGTTCGGTGTTCTACTTTGTGGCCTTAGGAGTTGAAAAGAGATTAGTATGGAGAATTCCATATTGGTTCTTCGGTTTTTGAAACCTTTGGGAATGTGTCAAATTATGGAGTTGAGAGAATGTTACTATGCTTGAGTTGCAATTTCCACATTTGAGAATCCGTGTTATATGAAAGGGGGGATGAATTGGGTTGTAGTCGATTTATCAAATCTAGGTGTACCTTACTTTGATGATTGTGGTACGATGGTCCCTTGTAAGAGACCTGTGTTTGGGATGAGTTGCTTTACTATCACCCTAAGTCTGAAAGGAGAAATTTTGTGGATTAAACCTTAAACCTTTACTCGTGCCATCATTCCTTTTCATTTCCATTCTTGAATGTTTTTGTCAAGATTGATCTTAAGAAATTACAAGCTCGTACTGTCTTTCTTACTCAGATATCTTCATAACTCTACTATCTGCTTTGTCTCTTCCTCAACCTCGTTTTCCTTTTTCGCCTTCGCCTTTTTCATCTTATCGTAGTCTTTAGTGACGCTTCCTAATGTTCCTTGTATCATGTTCATTTATCCCTACTCTCTTGAGAGGTAGTTTTTCTTATTAGCTAACGTAAGGGTTAGTAGGTGTGTTTTGAAGAAGTTTCGAATATGGTACCTAACCTTCCTATTAAACTAGTTTCATGTTTAGATGATTATAAGGATTGAGGATTAAACTTAGGAGTGATTGAAACTCTCCAGTGGTTTTAGACTATGACACCTTAATGT